>JAFMPE010178849.1:0-14098 GCA_024759925.1 Ficus religiosa | reverse complement strand
ACAATTATTTGTTTGTACTTCACTCTAAAGATTGGAGGGGACAACAAAAGCTTGACGATAATGCAATGGGTTACCTACAGGCTTGATGAGTACTCCACGGCCGTCCTAGGTGTATTCAAGTACTAGATAAATCACGTACAACAACGGTGGAACCAACCTTCTATTTTAATAAGAGTGCATACTAATTATTTGTCAAAATTATATCAATAGGAAAAAAAAAAAAAAAAACATCGTCTAAAAAACTTTATACCAATGAGGGCAAAACAAAGAAAAAAATCATAATTTTTAGAACATGGTAAGGGGGAAAAAAAAAAAGTTAATTGGGACGGCCCGTCCTCGCTCAGATGGCCTTTAAGTGACTCCCCATTGATCACATGCCAATCCTCTCACAGTAGGAGTTGACAACTTACTTCTCGTAGCCTCTATAATACTAATTATAGTAGGGCTACTATACATGAAAACAACAAATTGTCAATCCGGATCAATCCGATAGTTTTTGGACAGCCAATTCGATTCCACAGGGTAACCATAAAAACTGATCTGAAATCAGATCGGGCTGTTTCACAAATACATAAGTTTTTCTTTACGTCCACTTTTCTTTCCTTCTTCGCCTCTCAAATTGCTTATGTCTCGTCTGGTGAATGAGTTTAAATTCAAAATTTTCATCTCAGTTTGTGTTTTTTTTCTGAAAAGTCAACAAAAATTATAACTAGTTTTTAAAAAGTCAATCAATTCAAACTTAAAAATTTCAATTCAAACTGTTTCAACAAACGGACCCTTAATGTTTGTATCGACCATCAATTAGTTTAATTTAGTTTGCTTTTGTTTAAAGAAAAATATATTGGCATTCCATATTTTAGGGGGAAAATGTGGTTAAATAGAAAGGAGTAAGTTGCTGGTGCAGAAAAATTACAAGCATCAAGTTTTTTATTTTTTTATTTTTAAGAATAACTACGTGCTTCCAAGTTGACCACTTATTTTTCTTCAAATCTACAAAGCGAAAAGAAGAAATTTTGAAAGCATGATCATACTGCAAAGTTTAAAATATTCAAAAATTCGATGATGAACTGAACTTTATACCATTTAAAAAATATATATATATATATATATATATATATAAAGAGGTTGACACATGTTGGGTTCTATTTTTAATTAAGAATCTATTTGTAAGGACTTGAAAAGTGTCAGCTTAAAAACCAGACTTCATGGTGCATGGTCTAATCTCCAAGATACAATGAGTTAAGTTTAGTGAATTGTACGGGTGCATGCTCCCGAATACTGAAGCTCTAGAACAACTACATATGACTTTGAACCTCTAGCGAGGAAAGAACAAGAAAGGAGGATAAGAAAATTTCCCAACAAAATGTAAAATAGCACACTCCAAGCTTTACATGTTCATCTCATGAACTTTTTGAGTTATTTTTAGATTTGATTGGTAGCATATATAAAAGAGGAAAGAAGGAACTGGGAGAGGGATGTTGGACAAATAATGATAGAGTAGCTTGTTTTTCAAGAAGACAGAAAAAGAAATGAAAAATAAAATGGACAAACTGTAGCAATTCCCTTTTTAATATTTGATGGAAAACTTACATTTTTGAATAACAGAATTGTTTTCTTTTAGGTTATTTGATGTTTATAAAGGAACGAAAGTTAGATATATGGACAACTACTTCTTTTCTTTTCTTTTCTTTTCTTTTCTTTTTTTTTCCATTTACTAATAATAACTTTGAAAATAAGGACAAAAAGTAATTTCAATCATAAGAGATCCGCTATAGAATGAATACGTTTATTTTTCAAATGATTCATATCGTCGAGTATACCCATTCCGAACTTCATTCCAATCAAATGATCCGCAGCTGCCAATATATCTCGCGGTAACAAAAATGTATTGTTCTGAGGTATATCAAGATTCAGTCTACGGTTCATATTTCGTCGACCAATTTTTCCTAATTCACATCTTTGTTTGTAAGTTTTCTTTACATCACATTTCCTTTCCTTCCAACCAAACTAAACGCAGTGCGGGCAATTGGAAGAAATGAATTATTGCGTGATAGCTATGGGCCAAATGGGCATTAAAAGGCCCCATCACTGGCGGCAATTGGCTCACCACAAGCCCTTACAAAAGCTTCATGTAAGTTGTCTCGTGCGAGTCAAGTGCATTATTGGGTAAGATGGGGATTTGCAACTTATGAAAGTCATCAAGAGAAAAACAACTTGCATTTATCAAAAAATGAGAAAACAACTTGCATTGCAAGGAATTTCAAGTAGTCATGCAAGGAATTTTGTTATCTCTCGCAAAGCTTCACTCAAATAAAGGTTTCATTATGAAAACAATCCAAGCTTGCTTGGTAGTGTAGTAGCCAGTGTGAAAGCCACCTTAATGTGAGTGAAAGCATGTTTCTCCACTTAATTTTTAAAATTTTTTGTATTTTTTTTTTTAGAATTTTCAAAAATTCTGGTTTCATCTTCATCTTCTAATAACAAATATACTTGCTCATTCAAAAAAAAAATTTTAAAGTTATTTTGCCCATATTTTACAAGAAAATTTTAGTTGTGCCTCACTAAATAATTGTAAGTTTTTTCTTTTTTTAAAGGATAATTGTAAGTACTTTAATATGACAACTATTAACAAATTTTTTTGTATATGGAAAAAACTTTCTAATTCAGTCACAGACAATAGCCTTTTAAAGAAAGGATATTTAAGTTAATGAAGCCAAGACAAGCAAATTCAAACTGCCTTATTGCAATGGATGGTTTTCAGCAACCAAGTATTGTTTCATATATCTTTAAGGTAATGGCAATGTCCCTCTTTTTAAACAGAGTTTTGACTACTCAGTTCTAAAATTTTCAAATTTATATATTTAAATCTCTCCTTTTTTTTCATTAAAAAAAAAACTCTAATTTTAAAGATCTGTAACTTTCTTACTTTTAAGTCGAAATGAGATTATTATTATTATTTTTTTAAATTACAAAAAACAAAAAAATATTCATATTACATATTTTTCCTAATGCATTTCAAAATTTTACCCCCTTTTTTTTTATATCACAGTTCATTTTTAATTCAAGTTTCTTTCAAACGCACATTTTTAAACTGATCTTTAAAATTTCATCTCCAATTGTCATTATTAAGTGAGAAAGAATCACGAGATTAATGTTGTCATAATTTAAAACTTTCTTTCATATATATTTTTTTCTACTTTCCAAAAAGAAATTATTTCTTAAATCCCACACATTAGTACACACCAAAACACTTGACACAAAGGAAAAGTAAATTCGAATCTACATGCAAAGAGACACCTTTTTCTTTAAAAAAAAAAAAAAATCCACATGGAGCTGATTATCTAATTTATTTATTAAAAAAAAAGGAGAGAAAGACAGCTGGCAAAAACCTGTACACGTGGAGAGACACGTAAGCGGAAAAGCGTCCAAAAGGATTCTCAAAGTAACGAAACGTCTTTGTGGCTGAGAACATCCTGCTGGGACACTCTAAGCCAATCAGAATCCTCCATTTCCCCTCATACTAATCTCTCCCCGCCACGTGTCCTCTTCACCTCCACCCCTTTCCCTCTCTTTCCAAATTTTCCCCCAAAACATAAAAAAAAAGAAAAATGAAATTAAAATAATTTCATGCTTCATATTCTTCACACGTATACAGTCTTCTGTCTTCTTCTTCTTCTTCACTCTGAACTCCATATGCACACCTTCTCTCTCTTCTTTCTCTCTGCTCTTTCTCTCTCTATGTGTTTACCATGCTATGAAATCTAGGTTTGAGCTTTGATTCCATCGGAGTTGCTTCTTGTCGTTAATGGCTTCTTATATAGCTATACCGGAGCTCACCTTTCTCTCTCCACGGTCGACCTCGAGGCGGTGCTTTCCTCTCTCTAGAAATCCTCGTTCCAGGATCTCGCTCTCGAGAAATCGCGGTTGTGGTTTTGGTCTGAGGTCGCTGATCAGGGCGGCCAAGGAGGACGGCGGCGGCGTGGTGGTCGAGGAGAGGGAGAGGAAGTTGATCGAGAGTGGTAATGGAGCAGCCGCGACCGCGAGTACGAGTGGAAATGGTTACGCGCTTAACGGCTCGGTGGAGAGGCGCTCCAATGGCAGCGCGAGTATGGTGGAGAGTGGGAACGGGGCGAGCAATGGGAGCTTGGTGAAGTACGTGAAGGGAAATGGCGCGGCGGCGACGGCGACTGCGGCTGCGGGGGCGGAAGTGGTGGCGGAGGTGCGAGATGCGGAGGTGACGGAAGAAGGGAGGAAGAAGAGGATTGAGGAAATTGGGAAGGAAGACGCCTGGTTTAAGAAAGGCGGAGCACAGAAGGTGGAGGTATGGGTTTTCGATGTTTGTTTAGTATTCAGTTCGATTCTTTCAAGTAAAAATTTTCATTTCCTTCTGAATTGAGGATCATTTTGTGCCATTTGAGATGTAGTAGAAGTTTGATTCTGTTGTTAGTTGGACTGTGGCGTTTTAATGCAGTAGAATTGTGATGAAAAAGAAAATTTGGGGAGGGATTTAATGACTGGTGTTGTTAAGCAATTCAGTAGCTAGGAATAAGTTGTACGAAAGCTCGGACCGAGGTTGCTGGAGATAAACCGAATTAGCGTCTCACGATTTCTGTCAAATGTCTTGAGCAACATATTGTACTTACACTGATATTGAAATGTATTGGAATTGAGTTGTTGGCGAGGATATGAATTTCTCTCTTTGAGTCTGTTAAATTCGCTTTTTCTGATTATATATGAATTGAGCAATCTAATGGAAAGGAGTGTTGTGGGTTTGTGCTTGTGGATGCATAATCTAATCTACTTCCTTGGTTTATTATTTGTACTTGTGCTTAAAGGCTGCAAAAACACAGTACTATGGCAATCCATGGTTTTTGCAGGTTTCGGTTGCACCTGGTGGCCGTTGGAGTAGATTCAAAACTTACTCAACAATCCAGAGGACCTTGGAAATATGGGGATTTGTTCTAACATTTATCTTTAAGGCTTGGTTGAACAATCAGAAATTCGCTTATAGAGGTGAGTGACTTCTATTAGTAGGCAATTGATGGTGAAGTTGAATATCGTTTTTGGGTTTTTTCTCACAGTTATCAATGTTTCTGAAAGTGTGTTTTAGTCTATTTTCTTGAGAAATATCAGTGTTGTGATATTAAATTGGCTTCCAAATAATTAGCGAAAAAATTGGCCTCTAAATTATAAAGGGTATCTGTTTAATGGGAACGATCCCTTTAGGACCATGATTGGTGGTGGTGTTTTGGTTGTGTACCCCTTGCAGGTTTTTTTTACTTATCAGCAACTGCACTTGGTTTGATTTGCATCTTTTACCCCTTTGCTATTAGTATGTAGTGGTAAATAATAAAAATACAATTATGTAGGAGGAATGACAGAGGAGAAAAAAGTTGTAAGGCGAAAGGCTCTTGCCAAGTGGCTTAAGGAAAGTATTTTAAGATTAGGTCCAACATTCATCAAAATTGGCCAGCAGTTCTCCACAAGGGTGGACATTCTTGCTCAAGAGTATGTTGATCAATTGTCTGAACTTCAGGTTAGAAATCTTTTTCCTTTTTTCATTTTTGGTTTCCTGGAAGTATGAATGCTTGCTTTGAAGATTTGCAATATCTTTTTGCCACTACAAAGGGGGTAAGTGATATTATCCTGTTCAAGTTTCACGAAAGTAGATAGTTTTAGCTACTTGGTAGTTGGTTAATATCTGAAATGTCATTTGATCATATATTGGAGAAAACTAGCTTTTAAAGTTTATATATATTATTTATCCTTTATTAGGCTATTAACTTTTCGAGAAGTGATGAATATTGGTTTGTCTGACCATCATTTTCAAATTCACAACTGCAGTCGGCTTTAGGTTACCTGCCTTTTCCATTAAAGGCATTGTGTAATTTGTCTTTTATTTTCAGGATCAAGTTCCTCCTTTCCCATCAGAGACGGCTGTTTCTACTATTGAAGAAGAGCTCGGAGCTCCTGTAAATGATATTTTTGATCGATTTGACTATGAACCAATAGCTGCTGCTAGTCTTGGTAATCTTTAATTCTCAATCTTTGTCTAATTGCAACAAGGGAATAAAAATAAGCGTTTGTGCGTGAAAAATAAAAAATAAAAAAATTGATTGACATTTGGGATTTGGTATCTTTCTTAATGCAGGTCAGGTCCACCGTGCAAGATTGAAGGGAGAAGAAGTAGTTGTTAAAGTACAAAGGCCTGGTTTAAAGGATCTTTTTGACATCGATCTAAAAAATCTGAGGGTTGATTTCTTTGTTGCTAAAATCATATTACAATTGCTTCAGTGCTTTTTATGTTTCATGAGATTATCATATTTCACTCATCATGCTTTATTTTTCTTTCAACTCTAATTTTACTTTGTAACCTCGGTTCCCATTGGCTTGGTAAATTTTCATTAGATTAACTTCTTTATAAATGCTAGTGTGCCACGTCTTGATTAATATATTGGTTGTTTGCACGTGTTTTACTTGCATATATGCATCTTAAAAGCTGTTGAAATTCTAACATGTATTTGCAACTTTGGTATTGTTTTTATGTTTTCTCCCAGGTGATTGCAGAATACCTCCAAAAGATTGACCCAAAATCTGATGGTGCAAAGAGGGATTGGGTTGCTATATATGATGAATGTGCCTCGGTTTTGTACCAGGTACTAATATATTCCTTTAGCTTTATGTTTATGATGTGAGGACTTTAGCCAAGAAACAATTGACTTTTAGTTGGCTTGGATTGCCAAAAGTTGTGTTGTTAAATGACTTGGTACTATCCAATCAAGCTCATTCAAAGTCGTTCTGCCTGATAAATGGCTAATTTTTCTAGTAGTTTATTTTAACATGATTTTCCTCGTAGCTATTTTAATGTAAAACATCTGGTAACATCTTCTTAAACATTTTCAGGAGATTGATTACACCAAGGAAGCCGCCAATGCTGAACTATTTGCAAGCAACTTCAAGAACATGGATTATATAAAAGTCCCAGCAATAAAATGGGAGTACACCACAGCGCAGGTTATACGTTTAGTATTTCTGAAATTTCAACATTCAACCTTATAATTTCTTCTTTTCAATCTAACCTTTTCTTCAATTGTCATTGTAGGTTCTGACAATGGAGTATGTCCCAGGGATCAAAATAAATAAGATCAAAGCTTTAGATCAGTTGGGTCTTGATCGGAAAAGGTCAATCTAATATATCTCAGTGGATGATTCTCACAAGTGATATCTGCATTTGTCAATGACTTATTTTCTAAATGAATTTAGTGATGGTCTTTAAAATGCAGATTGGGTCGTTATGCTGTTGAATCTTACTTGGAACAAATCCTATCTCATGGTTTTTTCCATGCTGACCCTGTAAGTTCTTTTTTATTTTTATTTTAGTAGTATCATGTTTTAAGATGATTTTCTTGATCATGGTAACAACATTGGTGATTGTGGAGGAAAAAGCTGTGAAGTGCTTTGGTGAGTGATTCTAATAAGAGTTGAATAAGTTGCAATAACAATGATGATACCATCTGTGCCAAAGGCAACACCATTATTCTTGACTGAAATGATGTTTTACTGTTTATGCCTGTGCTCTCTTTGATTGCTGTGGTGAATCTAATACGCAAGTAGGAAATTTTCATTTTGCAGTTGCCTTTTCTACTTTTTGCTTTATTGCAAAAGTTGTTTCAACATGCATCATCCTAACCAGTTTCCTTCTTGCATGATCTAAAATGTGATGTATTACTTTTGGATTGTGATGGAAATTTACTTATTCTTCATGCAGCATCCTGGAAATATTGCTGTTGATGATGTCAATGGTGGACGATTGATCTTTTATGATTTTGGAATGATGGGAAGGTATGTCCCCGGGCATGAGCTTTCTGAGTTTTCTTTCGTACCTTCCTTTTAAAATGTTTTTTTATCTGGAACTTTGCAGTATCAGTTCAAACATCAGAGAAGGTTTGTTGGAAGTATTCTATGGAGTTTATGAGAAGGATCCAGATAAGGTAACTGTTCAATAATTGTAGCCATACTCATGTCTAGATCCCCGTCAATGGTGTTTATGGTTTCTCATTTGTTGGTAATCTACTTATCTATGAAATCTTTTACGTTATTGCAGGTTCTCCAGGCAATGGTACAAATGGGCGTTCTAGTGCCTACTGGAGATATGACAGCTGTCAGACGAACTGCACTATTCTTCCTTAACAGGTAACAAAAGAGAAGATTGCAGAAAATTTTGTTGTGTTCCCATTTTTCTCTTGTTCATATATCCAATCTTTCTTTTTCTTTTTTCTCTCTCTCTCACTAATATACAAATCCATGTATAATTTGTTTTTTTTTCAATCACAAACTCCTAAAGTTGATTGACTCAAATGCTCACCTCCGCCTTAGTCAATTTTCCGTCAACTACTTTCAAAATTCACGAACCTTTTATTTAGTCATAGATAGAGGACGATCAGTTTTCTCTTTTCTAAACTCTCTCTCATGTCATCGTTTTGGTAACCATCAATGAGAGTAATGTCATTGTCTACATCTATATGGAAAGCAAGATATTTTTTAATTTTACAATTGTATAGATAATACGATGTCTTTTATTTTAACTATAAGTAATACAGCCTACTGCCTAGTTTTTCTTGATTTTAGAAGTATGGTTTCTTATATTAGTAATCTAAAAACTAGAAACAGATAACTTATTTAGTTTGGCGGGCAAAAGATGGAGGAATTTGCAACTGCACATTTGGATATTTTCTAATTATTCATTTGACTAATTTTTTATCATTACTACTTATTATTTTTTATTTGCATTTGTGTTATAACTTTTTTTTTGGCAGTTTTGAAGAGCGTCTTGCCGCACAGAGAAAAGAGAGGGAAATGGCAACGGCTGAACTTGGATTTAAAAAGCCATTGAGTAAGGAGGAAAAGATAATGAAGAAGAAGGAACGTTTGGCTGCAATCGGTAACTTACTATTGGAATTTTGTATGCGTGATAATGTGTTCAAACTTGTTGACTAGATTCAGACATTGTAGTAGCAAGTGCATAATTATGACTCGTAGTTTTTTGACTGGTTGATTATTTTTGGTTGTCACCTGTCCGACCTATTTGTAACATGTCAAGATATGTAGTTTTAGAACAGCAACAACTAAAAGTTGGTAGAATTCTTACATGCTCAGAGACAGGGCTAAGTTGAAAACTAACAAGTGTATTACACTTAACCGCTGAGTCTCATATCAATTGTTTTTGGAATTTTTCTTGTGCAATTTTTCTATTATGCATAAGATGATGCTACTTGTAGCGTCTGGGAAAATGAGATGCTTCCTACTCAATGTTGTGTTCTTTTAACAGGGGAGGATTTATTAGCCATTGCTGCAGATCAGCCCTTCCGATTTCCAGCTACTTTCACATTCGTTGTTCGAGCATTTTCAGGTAATACGACGTTAATTGGCTCCATAGATGTTTACAATACATGTAAATTTGAACCCCTTCTTTATATTATTTCTATTCCCTGCAGTATTGGATGGCATTGGGAAGGGCCTTGATCCTAGATTTGACATTACTGAGATTGCCAAACCGTGAGTGGCCTTGTCTTTACCATGAGTTTGAAAATTATTATGTTTGTGCTGGGGTCTGGATATGATGTTGTATAACTGATAAGTCTTGCATGTTTTACTTTGTAGCTATGCACTGGAATTGCTTAAATTTCGGGAAGCTGGAGTTGAAGTTGTATTAAAGGTAAACTTGAATTATTTATACAAAATGATGTTTGAACTATACCTATCCCCGGAACTATCTTCATATAAGATTTTGATGCAATTCTTATTCTTATCTCGTTTGAATGTTGTAGGATGTACAGAAAAGATGGGAGAGGCAATCCAAGGCATTTTACAACTTATTTAGACAGGCTGATAGAGTTGAAAAGCTTGCTGAAATTATCCAAAGACTGGTGCGAACTATATCCTAGAGGTTTGTTTTGCTGTGTTAATCACAAGAGTTATTCAGGTAGTAACATTAACAAATCTTACAGGAGCAAGGTGATCTTAAGCTTCGAGTTCGGGCACTGGAATCTGAGAGGGCATTTCAACGTGTTGCAACCGTTCAGAAGACCATTGGAAATGTGAGTTTAGCCGGCTTGTATCCTCATTGAATTATATTATCTTACTTGTCTACATTGCTGAATATGTTTCAGTTTACGATGATTCAGCTTATTTGGGTCTATCCACTCTGCCACCTCTGAAACTGAAACAAAGAGAGAAACGGAGTGAAAATTTTCATTTACATTTCTGAATATGTTCAAGACAACTAGAAAACATTGAAATAATAAATCTCCATACGTTAGTAGGGAATGAAGTTCTTTGGAAGGTTAGATACTTCTTGGAACTAAATTGCAAAGCCTTGAATTGTACGTGGAAAAAATGCCTGTTCCCCAATGTAAATTAAAACTTCAAATGGGGTAGCTAATAAGTTCGTTATTGAAGAATTGTAGAGAACTGAGAAAAAAAATCATTAAATTTGGGGGTGGTTTGAATCACATATAACGTATTTGCTGTTGAAAATGCTCGAATATCTTAAGTACCCAATATTTGCTGCATCATTATCTCAAAGCTTTTGTTTTCAATTAACAGGGAGTTGCTGCTGGAAGCCTGATAAACCTTGCAACAATTTTGTACATCAATTCCATACGAGTAAGCCATCCTCTTGTTTCAATATTTTTCTTTTATACTTCTGAGAAGCTTTAATACTCATTTTGTTCTATACTTTTAATCCATTTTGTTTTTTCAGGTCCCTGCCATTGCTGCATACGCCTTTTGTGCGTTTTTCGGTTTTCAAGTTCTCATCGGCCTTGTAAAGGTTAAGAAGTTGGATGAAAGGGAAAGATTGATAACAGGAACTGCTTAATAGGTAAGTAAAATCGTTTTATATAGCATCGATATTTTCTTCTCTCGTCTCTATTCATGCAACGTGGTTGGCAGATCTGTCTATTTCCATTGATCAACTTATGATCTCATATTTTTATCATTTGCAGTTTTTGGGATTATCTCAGATCACATGCGTATGTTTAACTTAACCGTTCAACTACCGAAAGAAGGTGGGACACTGAAAACACTCTTGTTACGGTTCCTTGTTATAAATTATGCTCCAGAGCTTCTCACCTCGCCAGTTTGTGATGAAGAGTCCGACCACTAAACACCTGGCAGTTCTTTCAAAGCTCTCACTTTTGAACCTTTTTGGTATAAATTTCACCTTGCACTAGTTATAGTTTAGGTGTTAGCCGATGCCATTTTGTTGTAACCGCGCTGTGGTAAGCGTCATTTCTTCAAGACGCAACTTGTTTGCAGGCTGATTAACGTCGCGTTTGGCAGCTTGTAGTGGTGGCCATTGATGTAGAGGTATTTTTGTAACTATTCAGTAACCGTGGGGCTGGCAGTCATGTGGCCTTCCCCATCATAATTTAGCGGAGTGGGGTAGTCCTCTGCAAAATATTTGTCCTTATGTATCACTGTCTGTAACATATATATACACACACACATATAGAGTTAAAATTTCGTAAAAACATGCTAGTGAATAATGCCATCTATATCCAAATTGGAAATGGCAGCTTTTCTATTGTTGCCTTCAAAGTCAGCTTCAAAACATTTGTCTCCTTACAGGACATTTCAGATGTCATCTTTGTCCTCTTTTTTCAAAAACCCAAAACTTACCTCCTTTTCTTTGTACTTTTCACCTTTTTTGTTTTCTGATTTGATTAAAGTAAGAACTATCTGGAGAATATCTTTCAGTTTGCATGTGATATTCCTCCATTATGTTTTCAGCAACAGAAACACTTCTTTTTTTTTTTTTTTTTTGGTAATGCAGAGGCACATTTTGAAGACACAGGAGGTTTTTTCTTGGAATTGATGCTTCCACGTCAGCGAAGTGATTATTGTTATTTTTTCCTATTATTGTTTTTATGCAGTTTGTTCGTTTGTGTTCACTTGTCGTTGCTGTTTTTCACAAGACGACACCTTTGCTGACAATTAGGTCCTCGGGCACATTGCTTTTCTCCTTCCGATCCGGATAAAATAGTTGCGGTTACTTTTCCCTTAGGTTTCTTTTTTGCAGTTTCCGTTTGGCTTGATGGTTGGGGGTAAAAAAAAGTCTTGACTTGGGTAATTATGTTAGTTTCCAGGGTAGGAAATTTCGCTAAATCAACTTGTTAACAACTTTCAGTTGCCACTCGTTTCTTGTAGAGAACTAGTTGAAACAAACAAAGCAAAGGAAAACAAAACAACAAATTAATTAAAAAATTAATCTCTTAAATTTTTTTTAATTTTTAAAAATTAATTTTTTTATTTAAAATTATCACGTGGCGGGTTGAAGATCTATGCAGAATAGATAAACAAAACAAAGTAATGCAAAACAAAAAAAATTAATTATTTAAATTTTTAAAAATTTATTTTATACTTAAAAATGCTACAGGGTAGGTTTAGGACGCATCACGTGGTGTGAATGTAATAATGGATAGATAAAAGTACAAAGTAAAGTAAAGCAAAACAAAAAAAAAGAAATTTAATTTTTTAAATTTTTAAAAATTAATTTTAATATTTGAAAATGTCATGTGATGAGCTTAGGATCCGTCATATGGTAGGAAGGTAATAATAGATAGATAAAAGTGTATGATTAATGATAGAAGATGAAGAGTAGGTAAGAGGGGGAAAAAAAAAAAGAAGATGTTAAGGCAAGAAAAAGAGAGAGAGAGAGAGAAGAAAAAGACAAAATAGATATACCAAGTTTTTAAGTAGTGAAAAAGTACAACTTTGCTTTATAAGATAGTTATAGATTATGTGTTAGGATATGAATTGACCTAATTTTAAGGTATTAGATCACATAAGAATCATATCAGATTAAAAAAATATGATTAATTTAGTAGAACTCTGATGAAAATTTAACAATTAAAACTATCGACTATCAGTAAGGTACCATAGCTAATTAAAGAATTCTAGCTTATTTTATAGTTTTGTCATCCATGTTCCTTAGGTTTGATCACCATTACTAGTGTCGATCGCCATTTTTTAAAATTTCTTTACGAAAATAAATGGTTCTAAGATAAATTCACTCAATCAATTAGTTACCAACTTTCACTTCTCACATGTTTCTTTTGGAGAATTTTGTGTTAGGATGTTATTATCGGTAAGTCGTAATTTTTTGTTATTAGATCACTCTAGTCTAATATCATATTAAGAAAAACGTCATTTTATTTAATGGAACTCGGTGAAAATTTAGCAATTAAAATTGTATCCTAAATTAAAAAGATTGGAGACTTTTGTAGTTGCATCATCCTAAATTCCTTTCATTGAGCAGGGTTGATCACTTTTGAGCAAGAAAACAAAAGAAAACGATCAACGTTGATCACCATTTTCTAACTTATTTTTGGAAAGAAATGTTGTCTAAGCCCCCATTTGGATAT
Organism: Ficus religiosa; assembly: GCA_024759925.1. Classification (NCBI taxonomy): domain Eukaryota; kingdom Viridiplantae; phylum Streptophyta; class Magnoliopsida; order Rosales; family Moraceae; genus Ficus; species Ficus religiosa. The sequence continues at coordinate 671 of JAFMPE010178849.1, read as the reverse complement.
TTTGTTTAAAATTCACTGTTCAAACGTTTTTTTTTTTTTAAATAGTACTTCAAATTTTCATATTAAAAAATGATTTTACAATGGAGATCCAAACGTAACTCAAGAAAACTCGTTAAAGTGCGTGAATCCAGTGAAAAAAAAATCCCAATATACGACGGAATTAAAGTGATTGCACTAGGAATCTGTAGTAGTAAACATGACAAGCCTTGCTCGTGTAGAGATGCATCTCATTATCGACTATATTTGAAAGGAAAAAAAAGATTTTTTTTTTAAAAATTTTTTTATGATTAGATAAAAAGGAAAAAAGATTGTACTTTAGTTGGTCTTTTTTTTTTTTTTTTAATGGAATTTTGTTGATGTTAATGTTCACAAATGAGCCCTGCCATCGGGCTTCAAAATTCGGCCTTCCATAGGACTTCACATACACCTTTCATTGGGCCTTGCAAAGTCGAGCAGTGCGGAGCCTCAAAGCATTAATAATCACAAATTGGTCCAAAATTTATTATCCATTTGTTTAGGGAGGTGCAACAAACCATAGTTTAATTCTCGCACAAGATCTTTGTAATTCAAATTGTTTGTCTACATTCACTTTCTTGCCTAATAGTTTTTGTCATCATATGATGTAAGATATAATTATAAACAATGTATATTTCTAAACAAAAAATATATAT
>JAFMPE010178816.1:2877-21034 GCA_024759925.1 Ficus religiosa | reverse complement strand
TCGTGTTATCTTATGTTTACACGACGGTTTTGTAAAACCGTCGTGTAAGCTCCGTCGTGTAATCCACCTTTTGTAGTGGTGGCATAATATTATATTTTCATCGTAAACCTCATTGGCAAGCTTCCTTGAAGAACTAAACATGATTAGACACTTCTGAATCAACTATTCAGGATGAGAAAATCATTCTCAATTAAATCATATTTACACAGCAAGTAAATCATTTTTACTTTGTTTTTTCTTCCATTTAGTTCATTGAGATACTTGTACATTTGACAAAGTTATCACTAGTAATTGTTTAATAGTAACGATTGAGAGTATAGGTTTAGGTATATTGCGATAAAATAAATAAAATTATTCATTATGCAATCATAAATATCATTTAGTAATAATTTCAAAGAGTAGTAAATATATGATGCATGATGCACATGAAAAATATATAAAACATATTCACTATTTTGCTTTCGGAAATCCATTCAGCACAAAATTATATGCCGCCGTAGGATAGGTCATATATTCTGCTTATTGAATCAAGACCCTCTCCATTAATAAATATTAATCAAAATGTTTCATATTTTCAACATTTATTAAATGGCCATAATTTTGATCAAAATGTAATTAAAAATTTTAATTACATCTTTATGAGTGTAATCTATCATTTCAGAATCCAAAAACTTAACTCTAAATTACCGCCGTAGGGTAGGTCAAATTAGAAATACATCTAGAAATTCTATCACAAGGAGCCCAACCTTGGTATTGACCCAAATAAACAACACCCATTGGGGGACGGAATCAAAGCGTCACGAGGCCCTATTTGAATCTCACGGTGTTGTACCTACAATAATGACCGATCGGTCATATTGTCATATAACCCGCTCCCACTTATTATTTTGCAATATATGTATTATATTTATAAAACATACCATGCTTTATAAAATTTTAATAAAATCAAACAATTTGATTCTTATTAAAGCATTCTAAGTTTCCCATATTTTTAAACTCTTTAAAATTACCAATATAGAAATTATCATGTGAAGATCTAATATTTAACAACTAAATATTTAATCTTGCATATCCCACACATTATGTATGTAACGACCCGCATAACGTAGGCCATTACCTACTTATTCTACATAATTACTTATCTTACTTAACTTGCGGAAATAACGAATAAATTTTTTTAAAACAACTAATAACTGCACTCGACAGTAAACATAACTAAAACCATATATATGTACTTAAGTAAGTATTTGAGTTTAAAACTTCTTTTAACACACATCAGATAATACTAAATAATAAAAACTTCGTATAGTTTAACACAAAACGCGTAGCGGTTTCCATACCATAGGTTTACAATTAGCCCTGCCGAACCCCACCGTCTTACATCAAAAATGGCCAATAGGTTGTTTACCTACAGCATAAACATAAGACGTGAGCTTTCGCTCAGCAAGTACAACTATTAACCCACAAAACAATTCACATGAACAATGCATGAACCAATTATGCTGTATTGTACTTTCTTATTCTTTCATAACTTAACATACTAATGGGCCCCATAAGTGTACGTACCGTGGTGCGCAGCCATAGAATGGTTGGGACGGCCAGCCCAATCCAACTCAAATTCATGAATCAAACCTGACCTAGTGCAGGTCGGTACGACACGATAAAACTTGCTTAATCTCATACTTAAAAACATTTTCTTGAATTTAATTTCTTAAAACAGTCTCTTACTTGAAATTTAGTCTTATTCTTATCATATAACTTATCATTAGTGAGCATGCTTCATGATGTCATAATATAAATCATAAATCATGTACTTTGCATACATAAACACATAGACTTTGAAAACATTCAAACAATCAAACAATTTACTCATAAATCATATACTTTGCATACATAAACACATGGACTTTGAAAACATGCAAACAATCAAACAATTTGCCTATGCTGTAGGCGGAGTTATACTAACTTGTTATACTAGCTCTTGAGTTTGTTGCTCCAACGGTTTGCAACAATAGGTTACTTTCCTGTTTTTCAAAAAAGAACGTAAGATAAGGATCCTCTTGTCTTACCATAAATTATTTCATTCAATGCTTGTATTCTAACCAACATTGATCAATCACCCGAGTTATATGTCCCCTACTTACCATATAATATCTAATTTGGTTACTAAGTGTAACCTTAGGGCACATGACCCTTTTTATATTCAAACAACATCTTACTTAATGCAAAACTTAACCACAATGCTTAACTATACTTAAACAATATCTTATTATATTACTAAGGTCCAATGGTATCCCATTTGATTACTACAAGTAACCTTGGATTCCAAAACTTAACATATAAAAATTAGTAACCTATTTGGTTACTATAGGTAACCTTTCCATTAACTTGGTCCAAATAATTTTTATTAATCTTTTTGATTACTAAGTGTCTTACTAGGTTTACCATATACTTAGCCTAATTTTTTTGCTTTACAAAACCTTATTTAACTCCTTTTTATTCCATTATTATAAAATGATAATTAATTTTGAACAAAGATAACGAAACTATAAAATTCTAAAAACTCTATTTTTGAAAACAGTCCAATAATTCAGTTATCAGTGTATGTGCAGAAATTGCCTGTTCCTGCGCTGTTTTAAAAATCCTGTGCAAGAATTCCCTGTTTCTTGCTTAGTTTTTAAGATCCAATTTTATTTAAAAATCTGCTTTGAATTTGAAAAAGTGTTCTTCATGAAAGTTGTAGACCTCAATGATTCCTACAACTTTCATTTTAACTCGAAATCCAGTTCTGCCTCTAAACAATCCGTTTTCTTTGTTGAAGTCCCTAAGCCGTGAGCATAAGTCTGATCCGCCCAGTCTCATATTTTAACAAAAACAGAGGCTTTTGGGGCTTTATTTTTAAAAACCGTTCATGTTGTCCCCTAGGATTTTTAATTCTTTACAACTTTTCAGTTTTAGCTTTTTCCAAAATCAGCCTCTAAGGGCCTCAAAATTCTATTTCCAGATTATGGCTCAGTTTTACCCGAAAACTGGAAATTTTCCTTTTTGTTGGTTTTTACGTAATATCACGTACACACTACCTCAAATGGTCGCAGCCGTGAGCCTAAATCAATCATGTAGCATATCACATCTGTTTCCATCAACATACACTTGTTTTCAATCCATGAAACCCATATGAAAAAACCTTAACCAAATAGGGTTTTAAGTTGGTTTTCATGCTTAACTCATCATCCACACACATCTCTATCAACCATACATGCCATACATCTTTTTAAAACATGTGAGGACATATAACTACACCTAATATACATATACATAAAGCACATAATTTTTAAACATAACATTACAAGCATGCAACATAACATAGATCAAGCTCACTAAAACTTAAATCAAGCACATACTAATCAAACTAAGCTATTACATGAAAATTAAAAATAGAAAGAGACCTTAAGCTCGTACATCTTACATCTTACATCCAAGCTTAAAATACACTTAAACTCTTAATCAAAACTTAGAAGAATATGAAGGGAATTGAGAAGATTACCTCAAGATCCTTGAAATTGGTTCTCAAGCTTGGATCCAAAATTTTTTTTCTTCTAGCTTCCTTCTTCAAAAATCCGATCACTATTTTTTTTCTCCTTCTCACTTTGAGTTCGGCTTTTAGGGAGGGAGAGGGCTTGAGAGCAAACTAAAAATGTTTGGGTTTCAATAGGTGTGCAAGACAACCCCACCACACCTATTTATAGGTGAATTTCTAATTTAATTACCTAGGATTATTTTTATTGCTTAAAGTGCACATAAGTCCTCAAAAGCAAAAATATTTGCCCCTAAAGTCCATGAGGTGGCCGGCCACTTGGAGAAACTTGTTGGCCAAGCTATCTTTCAATGATCAAACTTAATACTTTCTATAATTTCCAAAAATTCCATAAATTCATATGATTATTCACTAGATGAGGTGTCCTCCATTTGGGCTTCATTTGGCTTTCCTCCTAAAATGCAATCCAATTTCATACTAATACAGATATTACAAATACTGTTTTCAACTAAAACAGTACTGTTATGCTGGACCACAGTCCAGAATTTATCTGCATTTAACCGAACTGCGTAAAAATTTTTCTTAGAATTTAAAGCCACTTAGTTCTTATTACTTAAAATATTGTGCTTGATTTTTCTAGAGTGATCTCGTACCTTATTCTCACTTTTTTATTTGTAATGACAGTTTCACAGTATAATTTCATACTGTTTAAAAATACTGCAGTACTGTCTCAAACATATCTTAGATTATTCTGGTCAAACGTTGACCGGAATAAATTCATACATAAATCCTAGTTCTGATATCTCAGATCAGGCGTTTCATATAAACAAACATAATACAAACTTTAATTTCTTTAAAAAAAAAAAAAAGAAATCGTAAATTTGTAAAAAAGTTGGTTATTACAATGTAAATCAAATTAATAATCTTTTAATTTAATCTCATTAAATTAAAGTTAGCACAATATCATGTAAATAATACTAAACAATTTTAGAATAAATAAATGAATGCGCATTAATACATTCATACTATATGACATGAGTAGACACCTTTCTATCATATATGACATGTTATAAACATGAACATACGATAAATATTATCAACATAATAAATATAGTAAGCAATCAAAATATTGAAATATAATTTCACTGGGCCCCTTGGATAATTACAACTCAAAAGGAAAAAAAAAATTAAACTAATCTTCTTGAGTTCCCACAAATTTTATTTTCGAAAATTCCTGAATTATAATCTCATTACAATTCTAATTCTAATTTCAAAAATAAAGATTGTTAATTCCAAATTAATAAGCTTTATCCTTTTCCGGAATTCAAAAAATTAAACTTTCAGGAAAGTATCTAAATTTTAAAAGATAAAAGTCAAAAAATGATTTGGATTTCCATAATTTAAATTTCCGAAATTTAAATTACAATTAAATCTTTTAAATAGAAATTTGTCAACCAAATCCAATATAGTCAAGATTACAAGTTTAAATTGGAAAGATTAAAGTCAGAATCTAATTTGACTTTCCATAATTTAAATTTTCAAAATTTAAATTACAGTTAAATCTTTTAAATTTAAATTTGTGAACCAAATCCAATTTAGTCAATATTCTATATTTAAATTTGAACGATAAAAGTCATAATCTAATTTGACTTTTCATAATTTAAATTTCCAAAATTTAATTTACAGTTATATCTTTCAAATTTAAATGAGAATCAAATCTTATTTACATTTTCCATAATTATCCAATTTCTAAAATACAAATCTCATTCAATTAAGGATAATTTTTGGGTAACTTTCAATTTCAAAAATTGAAATATTCAAAAATATAATTTTTGAAAATTTTGAAACATTCCGGATCATGCTTCCTGAAGCATGAAAACATGCTGATGACAAGACTATCCCATCTCCCGCCTGTTGGGGTGGCAAGGGGGCAAATTCGCTGCCCATGGGTTGGCTAAGGCCGTTTCTGGCCACTTATGGCTTTTTTGTGTCCTTCGATGTTCCAGAAGAATTCCGGACATCAAACTTTTTCAAAATTTTACCCACAAAAATTCCAAAAAATAGAAAATGAAATTCATTGATTGTCTTTATCCTTTCCCTTGTTGAATCTTCATGTTCTCGATCTTTAAATCTTCATGTTCTCGATTTTTAAATCTTCATGTTCTCGATCGTCCATCAAATTACATAATAAATTCATATACCATTTCCGGCGTACAAAACTTCTAGGAAAGCAATAAGTAACCAGTAGGGAAAACACGGTATGATAGACTGTCCCTCTAGCAATTATAACCCAACAAAAATATTACAACCAAAAAATAAAATTTATCAAGGAACCCTAGAATTAAAGACCAAATCCGTTGTTCATGCATTCATTACATAAATGATAAACATCCAAATAAAATAGAACATACATCATATGCATAGTGCCTATCCACATTAATTTACATGAAGGTGAGATTATGAAAATCATATAATCATTACATTAAATTAATATAGGATATAACATGTCTCTGATACCAATTGTAACGATCTATGCCTCCTTTTGGTATGATATTATTCGCTTTGGGCCTCTTGCCCACACGGTTTTGCTCTTGAACTCACCCCAAAAGGCCTCATATCATTATGAGGTGGTCTCTTTACTTATGAACCATCAACTTACTTTTTCCTTATTGGAACTGATGACTATCATTATCATCCCTCCTTTTGGGGCCTAGTGTCCTCGTTGGTCGCACTTCCGGTTGGGTATAGGCTTTGATGCCATTTGTAGGTTTCGTAAACCGATATTGGCAAAAAATTTAGCGGAAGCATGGAACCGTGAAAAACAAAAATTTCTCAAACTTTCATGGTTGTATTATAGTTATATTAATTTAATATATATATAAAAGAATTAGAAAGTGAGAATTGTAATGCCGTCCGATTAGGTTGACTCCACCGAAATAAACTTTCAAACCCACGTACGATCCTATCCTTCAAGATCACATTCTTCCACACTGTACCTTCATCGCATGATTGAATTAACATGTGGGTGTTCCTATCGACGGATTGATTCACTTACTAACTTTTTGGTATCTTTGTTTTGGCTCTCAACATATGAAAAAACAAAAAGTGCAAAGGAGAACGTTTCTCTCTAGGTTTTCTTTATGCCTTCTAGTCACTTTTACCTTGGTATAAATATTATTTATAGAGCAAAGTAGATTACCCAAACATTCCATCTTCAATTTATAATATTTCCAATATTCAAAATTAAGATTAATTTAAAATTGTAAACTAATTATATTATAATCAAAATATAATATAATGTAATATTATTCAAAATATAATATAATGTAATATATAATTTAATAATATATATACACACAGTATATGTATATATGTACGTGCGCCTACAACAAGGAAACGTCAGTTTCCTTTTTCCGTTTTTTTTTTAATTATAAAATATATAAATATATCACATATATAAATAGATATATTATATACATAATCCGGAAAGATGGAAACTGTATTCCTTCTTCCCCTTTCTCATATAAATATATCAAAATATATATTCTAAATATTTAATTTAAAATCTAATTTTAAATATAAATATTCATAATATCTGAAATAGAAAACTAATAAATATCAATTTATACATTGGTGGGTCTCACCCATTAATTGTAGGCACATACACAATGAGTCTAACTCTCTGAGTCATCCAATTTTAATATTTAAATAATCTCCATTATTTAAACTATATAATTAATTCTCAAGTAATAATTTGGGTAACAAATAAATATTTGTGATAATAAAATAATAAAAGTAGACATTCTCTTTTATATTTTATATCACATAATTTTGTGAGCAAAAATACAATCCATCAAATGTATTGGAAACAATGAACCTATAATTTCAAGCTCCAATAAAATTGATAACTAATCAAATTCTTTGAATAATTTATCAATTTTTTTAATCCTAGAGTTACTCCACTAAAAACTTGGAACTGCACTCTTAAAATTATAGATATAAAATTACTTAAAAAACAAAGTCTTCCATTTGATATAGTTACTACATATAAATTGATCCTTCATAAATAATCCATAATTAGAGCAAGGTAAAATTCATTAACCTCTCTAATTACATCTTGATTCTTGAGTACCATTAATTCTCTAAGGAATGATAAATTCATGAAGTTAATAATGAATTGAGCACTCATACCATTCAAATCCCGAATCAACACCCAAGGGAAATATTTATCTGCTTCTTTAATAAGAAGCAATGGATTCCATCTTATAATATTAATATTTCCGGCTACTTACTTCATAATATCTCCAAAATACAAGGAATAAAATTTGTTACTTAAATCCGTACCAATAAATAGGAGTATGCGAATAACTCATGATCAAAATCATTCTATTTATGACCATCGATTGACGTGACTATAATCCACTATACTTAACGGAACTTATTAACAATTCATAATACATCAAGTCCCTTGTCCTACATAGTCACATTATGTACAGTGCACTCATTAAATGTCTCACTACATTAATGGTTTGGATAAGACCGTTCCATTCTTAATAGTAATAACATGCACTAATGATATTAAATTAAAGATTTCATACTTTAATTGATTATTTATTATGAACCGTTTTTATTATCATCATTAAATATTATCCCCTAGTATATAACTCTTATATACACTGTTTAAAGCCATATAGATAATTATGAAATTTTATTGATATTTATTAAGTATCAAACATACATGCATATAACAACTATAATGGAATAAAACAATTATTTTTATAAATCGCACCAAAATTGTAGCATCATATGCTTTATGGGCATCAATCCCCACACCAACTACCCTCGAGGACCTTTTTTTCTCCCTTTTATGGTCTTTTATGTCTTGTAGTGCCATAGAATACCAATGTATGCATATATGACTTGAAAATTGAAGAGAATAATATTTTGGGTGGGTTTATTGATACTTCTGATTTTACTTTTCTCACCCATTTTTTTAAAATCACTTATTATATTGATTTTAGAATTAAAAAATTACTTATTCCACCCTTTAATTTTTTCAAAAATCCTTTATAAATACATTATTTACATTTTTTTTCTTTCTCATTCCATTAAAAGTCTAAATCATTATACATTTTTTCCTTTTTTTTAAAGAAAAATATTCTATTTTGCTATTTTTTAAATTTATTTTCAGGTGAATTTTTTAAGAGAATATTTTTTTTTTGGTTTGTAATTATTCCTATTTTTCATTAGTTTTTGTAGTTTAATGTTATAACTAGTTTTTTATTTTCTAAGAAATAACAAGCAAATGGAAAACACGTATGTATGATGTAGATATATAATTAAACATATTGATTTGATTATTCATTTTATAAATATTTGAGAGAAATAGTTATGAATTCACTATGAATTGTGAGTTTTTTCTAATTATCTAATAAAAATATTAATTAAATTCATAACATTTTCAACCATGCTTGTAGAATACTTAGCTTCATCAATATTATCCTTAAGTTTTTATCATCTCTAGAAGAAGTGTACCAAAGAATAAGTTCATAAATTTTTATCTTAACATATAAACTGATGAAGAATTTTTTATTAGAAATCTTAAAAAAAAAAAAAGAAAAAGAAAACTTGGGAGAAGAAAATTTAAAAATAAAAATAAGACAAAACATATTAAAAAAATTTGTGTAGTGGTTTAGATTTAGTATGTGGAGAAAGAAAAAAGACAACTAATGTAGTTATAAGGGCTTTTTGAAAAAACTAAGGGGTGAAACAAGTAATTTTTTAATTTTAAAATTAATTTGTTAATGATTTTAGAAAGAGGGTGGGAAAAGCAAAATTGGGGATGTCAATAAACCCATTCTAATATTTTTCATTTAATTCTTTCTCGCAAATTACAAAGAATATTTAACCATATTTATAGGGGGATTAAGTACCAAGAAAAAGAAAGTAAACTAATAAATAATAAAGCTACCTAGTTATCAATAATAGTAAACAAACAAAAAATAGTTTTGGAAAATTACGGATTTAATATTTAAAACCCTTACCAATTTGAAAACAGATGTAACTAAATTTGCAAAGGCTTCACATATGATGCTCAAATTCTCATGGGCTTCATAGCAGTTTGGCTTAAAAGATTCAAAACTCAAGTATCAAGCTCAAGTTCACATGAACTTCATAACACTTGGTTTTTTTTTTAATTAAAAAAAAAAAAAAACTCAACTTGAGATTGCTTTGGTCAGGATGTTCCCTCACCTAATACCACTTTCTCACTGGACAATTACAGGAACTGATTTTGTCACCGATGATTTAATATTTTTTTAGCCATCCTTTTTTTTTTTTCCTTTTCGTATCCCATTTTAAAAATGGATGAAAAAAAAAATAATGAAAGAGTGTTTTCCCGAACTTTTTCAAAATTTTTTTTTTCTCATTTTCAAAAAGGATGGACATCTTATTCTTAAATATATTTTTATAAGTGCCCTTTTGGGATCATTTTGAAATTTTTTAAAATTCTTCTCCTAATGCACTATTCTCAATATCATTTCTTCTCATTTTATAACTTTACAAACAAATTTTAGACTTCTTTTGTTTTCAAGATGGAAATCATTTTACATATCCAAATGTCATTTTATTCTTAAAATGAAATGTCTTTCTCATTTCGAACAAAAAATTTGTCCGTGACAAAAATAAATATGTGATCCAAATAGGTTCTTATTTGTATGTTGATTTATGACTGATAAGATCACATTTGTATTGCTGATTTTTTATTTTTTATTTTTTAATTTCTATGTTGGTTTATAATTTATCAGACTAATGTTGGAACTTGTAATGGAGAATATAATGAATTGTATTTTTTTCTTCTTTTATATTCCTCATTTGTGATTGCATTGTTGCTTACCTCCTTTTTTCATGATCTCTAACTCTCCTATCCAAACCTGATTTAATTTTGACGGTTTTTTGTTCTTTTTTGTTCTTTTTTGTTCTTTTTTTGGGAAAATCCCAACAAGGCCGCCCCAGATCATCACCTCTAGTTAAATCCCTCGAAGGATTAACACATAGCACTCTCTCTTTGTCTCTTTCTCTCTCTTTATTTATTATTATTATTATTATTTTAAGCATCAATAAGGCAAAAAGACCACCGTATTATTGTGTTTGTAAATGTATAGATAGCCAAATTATGAGACCATGAATAAAATTTCATATATAAATCCATTCAAGCACCTGATTAATAACAAAACGACTAGTTGTTGAAGACGAAGACGTTGTTTGTGTTCCTCGTGTTGATGTCAAAAATCTTTGAGATAAAATCACTTGATGTGATTGGTCCAATGCCTTTTGTTCCACCTTGTCACCTGCATATAACAAAAAAGAGTACCTTGGAATAAGGGGAAACACTAATGTGATGTGTATTAAGAGCACTCTGATACTTAAATCAGTAAATGGTACTGATGAGCAAGCAAAGAAATAGGGTATGAGTAAGGAATGTAGTCCATACATTTGGGAGTGATGCACTCCTCTATTTATAGAGGTGTCCCATGAACTCGGGTGCCTTGATTAGACCCGGTGGGTTGACCTGTGTTAGATGTACTGATATTTTGTGGTTACTGGTTTGTTGTCGCATGCCCCGCTTCTTGGGTAGTGAGGACAGGTACTAGCAGGTTAGTGGGTAGTGGAGAACGTGTTATGTGGACCGGTCAATTTGAGCATAGGTCGGAAAGTAGGCAAATGTTGGGAATAGGTGAACGACGGGTGTGGCCTGCACTGGTTGGTTCGGTCTACCGCCGAACACTGTCCAATCACTCGGGCTACATCTAGGGGGGAGGATCCTGGTTTGCTAGTTCGATTAGGGCTACTAGGTTCGGCAGTTTAACTCTCATTTCCGAGCTGGTCTTCTCTTCTAGGCTCCTAGGTGGCTTGACCAGTGTAGGTACCTGGTCGGCCGAGCATGCAAAACACTCTTACGGAGGTGCCAACCACTCTGCACCGTCTACTCTTTAGGGACATGTCGAGCACACCATCAACACTTATGAGCTGTGTCTGCATGTCCTAAATACTATCTAGACTTGCTGATTCGTTGACTATGAAGTAATAGATTTGTTGCGCGGTCTACTTTGGTGCGTATCCACATCGACAACCTATAAGAAAAATGAGATTTGGCCAATGTATGAAAGGCAATTCCTTTCACCCGATTGTACTCGTGTCGAAACCCTTTAATTAAGTTTTAGATATTTGTTCTTTTTGCTCCTTATTTTAATATGTTTTCTTTTGTTCTTTACTTTTCTTTAAGTGGCTGCAATTTATTTACCGATTGATTGGTTGATGAAATAATTTGTCATTTTCGTCATGATAATGGATGAAACAAAAAGCATGCCTTCAGAATGCTTTAAATCGGTGATAATACTTTGTATGAATAAAATCTATTGATTCAAGGTTTAGGTTTGATGTTAGGGTTAAGGTTTATTTATTTATTTTTTAAATTAAATGTAATGTACCTTTGTATAAAGAGATTTCAAACTCTAGCTTTATGCTTCTTTAATTGTGAAATATTATTTTAGTTTTTTTTTTTTTTTCTATAAATGTTTTGATTATTTCCAAAATTCTTTAGTGATATCATCCAATGTTACAGATTTAACACCTTAATTCTTCTTTGTGTAGGGTGTTAAGATAGGATCCAACTTCTGTGTCCCCTTATTTATGTTCCCCTTATGTCTCTCAAATAATATCATGACACATTAATAAAAGATGTATATTTAATTACAATATCTATCAAATCAATAAAAATATTATATTAGTTATGTAAATATTATATTATTATTGGAGGGACATGAATGTGGACATAAAGAAGGAGATATATGAACTAATCCTGTTAAGATTATCTACAGGGTAACCATGGACGAGTGTGTGTTATATACGATCATCTTTAAGATAATCATGGACGACTATTTCGCCTGATTCACTATGATGAGCCAGTTTTATTCACCCTTTTTGTGATATCTTAACGTTTGTAATTCCATAAGATATTATTTGTGTATTTTATGAATCAAACGAACCATCTAATCTTTTTGCTAGTATGCACTAGAAGCATGTTTAAAAGTATTTAGCACTAATGCTCCCTATATTTGTCACTTTTTATTTAGTGTAAAATTAATTAAAAAAGGTAAATTGAAACAATTTAGCAAGTCCAGGGGATAAATTGTCAAAATTAATAGTTTGGGTAGCAAGTTGCTAAAGAGTAACAAGTTTAAGGGGTATCAGTGTAAATACCCCATTGAGATATGTAATAGTTATTATCATCTTAATTTAATTTGGCATGGCCTCTCTTTATTTTTTCCTTTTATCTTTCACCTATCGATATTCGTTTATCTCGTGTTATGTTAGGTTTTTTTTTTTTCTTTTAATTTTTAATTTTTTTAGGGTTAATTTAAATTTGGTTCTCTAAGAATAAAGATCGTGAAACCTTACCCCATATAACACAAAATGACACAAAAATTCTTGTCGAAATTATCATAATTTAAAATTTTGAAATTTTAGTCATTATGCCATCGACTTTTTTTTTTAACTATTTAAATCATATGTGCTCATCAGGTGATTTACGTGCAAAAAATCCTCTCAAATATTACACTCTATTAATGAGCCACATGACTTTTGTCTGATTAAAACTATTTAAAAAATTGAGTTCTCAAGGCTATAAATATCAAAGTTGCAATCTTCAAGGGTATTTTATTTTTATTATTATTTTGTCTTACTCCAAGCACTTACAGATAAAGACTTTTCAACAGATATCATATATGCATGGTTATAGACAAATTATAGAACTACGTGCATTCTTTAATTACATTTAAAAATGTGATATCTCTTGTAAATTGCTATTACAGATTAAGCAACTTGCTAAATTTTTAAATATAATTAATAAATATTTTTCTTTGATTTTTGTATAATTCTGGATTTAACCCTCTCATATTCCCATTTTCTATTTGATTTTAATTCATTTTATAGTAAAAATAACAAAAAATAAATTATTAATTCACCAAAATATAGCCGGTAATTACTTTAAATAATAAAACCATAACAATAATAATAAACAACTTCATCCGCTCCCCTCCCATGGAAACAATACTTGTTGTATATGAGCATAAAACACCAAAGTCTTTGGGAATGATTGCCACCCAAAAGCCAAAGGTTTTAGTTTTGTTTAAAAAAAAAAAAAAAAAGTAATTGGTCTAGATAGTCCCTAATTCTTTAAAATGTGACGGTTTGGTCTCTTTTTTTATTTTTATTTTTGCCAAGAGGACTCTGAACTTTTAAAATGTTGACCATTATATTTATTTCCTTCCAATTCCGTTAATTTCTAATATAATAAGAGAATATTTTAGTAATTTATTTATACTTAATTTTAAAAAATTAAAAAAAAACTCATAAAAAATGAAAATCTCGCTCTCTCTCTCTCGCCCCCCTTCCCCCCAATGTGGGTTTCAGGCACCCATGAATTGGGTGTCCGCCCCCCCCCCCCCCCCCTCGTGCACCGGTGAGCTCTCGTGCCCCCCATCCGTGTCTCCACAGGCCCCTTCCCCCCCAACCGGTGATCTGGTCTCAGTTTGGTGAGCCTAGATCTCATAATGCTGAACTTTAAACACCGTGGGCCGGGAGCCCCGGGAGGCAAGGGACTCAAATCGTGACTTGTGGGGTGGGGGTTGGGGCAAGTAGGGGGCCAAGAACCAGATCGGACTTTGGGGCGGGAAGGGGTAGTGAACTTAGATTTTGAAGTGAGGGGGGAGGGGGGTGGCAACGGCCGGAGATGGAGGCCATGGGGGACTTGTCTGCAAAGTTAGGTAGAAAGAGAGGGGAGGGAGGGGGGGCGGAGAGGGAGGGGAAAGAGAGAAAGGCTTTCTGGATATTGAGGGTATTTTAGTCTTTTTACTGTAAAAAGATCATTTCAGTAAGATTTCGTTAGAAATTTAACGAAATTTGACGGAAAGGACTATCATGGTTAAGAAAATAGAAGTTTAGGATTATTTTGGGAAAAAAAAAAAAGGACCAAATTGTTACCTTCAAAAAAATTTAAGGACTGTTTAGATCAATTACTTAAAAAAAAAAAAAAAAAAGGAATGATTCATAAACACCAAAATAGTACTATTTGAGGGGAAATAAAAGATAGAAAACTTCAAGAGAAGACAACTAAGAAACTAAAGAGTCTAATCTGTGATAAATTATATATTATTAAATAATCCTTAATAAAAATTATGTTTAAAGACACAAGTGTTTTATAAGATTACTTTTACACACCTCTAATGACTAAAAATTAACCTTCTTCAATTATAATAAGGGTAGGTCTATTGTCACCCTTTACTTTTCCCACATCCTAATTTAATAAATTTTATTATTATTGAAATATCCTTAAATAAAATTACATTTACAGACATGAATGTTTATAAGGTACTTCATACACACTAACACACCTATAAATAAAAAACAAAAAATTAAAAAAAAATAATATTACTCTTTTTTAAAAACAATACATATAAAAACACTCAACCTTAACTAGTGGAGGCTAAATATTTTTTTTTTTTTTAGTTTTTAGTTTTTTTTTTGTAAATTATAATGCGCTATTTTTAATTTAATTAAGTCACTCTTTTCTAATTTTTATGCCATTTTGTCTCTTTAATTTTGTTATTTTTCATAACCTTTTGGCTTTTTTTTTTTTTTTTTTTAAAGAAAAGCTTTTTGGCCTCTTAATCGGTACAATAACGTGAGAGTAGGAACATCTCTTCAAAACAAGGAATGAATCAGTAATATATAATTTATTTTAAAAAAAAAACGTGTTACCAAATTACCAACAAGTTACTTAAACCAATCTCATTTAATGAGCTCCCTAGGTTCCATGTTCATTAATTGTCATTATTTTTTTTTTGGCCAACTAATGAATTTGTTACAATCATCTGATCAACATCATACAGCTAAAATAACAATAATCATAGATGGATAAATTTTTGAATAACCATTAAAAACTCTTCCATATTTATATACATTAAGCTATGGAAAACATTTGTATAATAGGGACATGGGAATGGCTTTTTTCTTAAGAAAAGTTTTAATAAATTATCAAACTTTCGTAAAATTAGAAAAATGATGATCAATTAGTGATTGATTAACAGTGATATATATATTTTGCATTTTAATAAATGTCTGAGGTTTTGTAAAATTAAAAAAAATGGCACTCAGTCAAACTGATTAATCATAGTCAATTAATGATTAATCAACATTATATTTTTTTTTTTGGGTGATATTAGTCAATGGTCACCAACCATTTTATTACATAAACAAGTTCAATTTTTTTTTTTTTTTTTTTGTGTTTAAAAACTGCCTGATGACTTAATTTTTTCTACGTAATATTTATTATGTCTTCTTCTAACAAATATGTATCCATTATCTCATATCCGGCACCTTTTTAAAATTAAACTGACACTTATAATTTTTTTTGTACAGTATTAGAGCTTTTTCAATGTAATGCTTGAATGTTACACCATTGGTAAATTTCAATATTTGGATTTAAAAAAAAAAAGCTGTCAAATGTAGTGTTATCTTTAATTCGAATTTATCATACACTAAATTTAGTGGCAAATTTCCCACGAGCTATAACCAATGTCAAATTTAGCATTTGATTATTTTTTTATTGTTTCTTTAACTTTTCATATTGTTATCCTAATATTTTTATTTTTAAATTTATATACATACTAAATTTTCATTTTTACAATTTTTAAAGCACAATAATTATAGGGAGGATTTGTGGTACTAGTAGTGATTACAGAAAAAAAAGTAGAAATAACATTATGTATTGAAGCAAAAAATAAGAGGGAGGATTTGTGGTACATATCTTTTTATATACCATGTCGGTAGGACTCCATCTAAGATCATTCAAAGTTAATCGAATGGATAAGATATAAAGGATACACAATAACTAAAATAAGTTCTGATTTATAGGATTGCATAAAAAAAATTTTAAAAAAATTGAACTATTCTTCGTCTGGATTTCGCCGGAGCTTTGTGCAGGTCTAGGGGCGAGGGGGTTGTCCTCGGAGGTTGTGTTAGGTGGGGTCGCTGCAAGTTGGAGGGGTGTGTTTCATTGGAGGTTCATGTAGATCTTGGGAGGGGGGGGGGGGGGCACTCATCACCAGGGTCTGGGCTGGTGGGGGGGGGGTAACGCCCCGGCCATCCACGTAGGGCCAACTACGTAAACGTGGGCCGTTACCATGCTTGCTTAACGTAAATCTTAGGCTTTGTTTGGTTCGTTAGTTTGAGTTGGAAATTTTAAGTTCAGTTCAAAATAAGTTAAGTTGAGAGTTTGAGTTGAATGTTTGGTAAAAATTTTGAGTTGAAAAGTTTAACTTGAGTTGAGTATTTGGTAAAAAAGTTTGAGTTGAAAAGTTTAAAAGTGTTAGGGCCATGTTTGGATGTTAAAAATTTGAGTTAAAATTCTTAATTCAAATTTAACATTCCATTGTAGGTTTCAGATCAAAAAAATGGAAAAATTAAAATAAATTCAATTAATAACACACATCAACAACATAAATCAAAAGTTTTTGTAAAATTTCTTAAATAACCATAAAATACACTAACAAAAAGTACATAGTTGGTCAGTAAAAATTGATAAAAAGTACATAGTTATTTTACTTCCTTTATATTTATGTAACAGAAAAAATACATTTCAAAAGCTACCAATTACGATGGACCCGACCTTCTAATTCTTTCGCCTTATTTAATTTCCATTTAAACTTCTTTCCAAATCATATCAAGTATAATAATTTTCATCCTAAAATCCCTCCTACCACACAACCCTACCACACATAAACACAACCTTCACCTTTTTTTATTTTTATTTTTTTAATTCGAGGGCACTACAAATACCCACTCCCTTCTCTTCCCCATCTTTCCCTTTCTTTTTCGCTCTCTTTCTCTCCAAACAAACAGACCCCTTTCTCTATCCAGACAAACCCATTTTCTTTCTCCTCGATGAAAGATTAAGCAAGGCATTCAACAGCATACAACAACAGCAGCAGCAGATGGGCAAGTACATGAGGAAGGCCAAGACAAGAGGCAAAGTGGCAGTCATGGAGGTCTCTTCCCAATCCTCCCTTGGGGTTTGCGCCTGAGCCAAGACCATCACCCTAAGGAAGCTCCAGAACTCCACTTCTGCCTCGCCGTCGCCGACTGCGAGCTTCGGCGGCTCCTACCTCCAGCTCCGGAACTGACGCCTGGAGATGGCTCTCCGACGAAGGGTTCGTCTCTGACGGGACCCCAATGACCATCTCCGTTCTGGTGGTTGCTCACGGGACCCCAACGACCTACTTCTATGGCACAAAAGGGAGTGAGAGTTGGGCGCATAGTAAACCGAGTTTGGTTTACTGTGCAACGGTCCAACTATGGGTTGCGATTGAACTTTTGTGCCAAACGGTTTGAGTTCATTTTGAACTCAAAAAATTGAGTCCAAACTAACGAACCAAACAGGCACTTAGTCTTAAATACTTAACCTTACAGAAAATTTCAGAATAATTTTTTTTTTCTTTAAACTTTATTTTAAAATCACAACTTAAAAACATCACATATGTAACATGGTACATATTCCTTAAT
>JAFMPE010178705.1:5813-23988 GCA_024759925.1 Ficus religiosa | reverse complement strand
ATGGCCGAGTGAGAGTGTCCGCTCCCATTAAATTTTTAT
This sequence comes from Ficus religiosa, assembly GCA_024759925.1. NCBI lineage: Eukaryota > Viridiplantae > Streptophyta > Magnoliopsida > Rosales > Moraceae > Ficus > Ficus religiosa. The sequence goes on along the minus strand of JAFMPE010178705.1, from coordinate 23,949 downwards.
TTTTTCTAAACAATTTAATCTTTAAAATCTTTATGTTTTTTTTTTTTTCCTCATTTTAGCCGCACTAAAAGTTGATTATTTAAAACTTTATCCTTTAATGTACGCGCCCACTGAAATACTAGATTTGGCTCCGCCACTACATCAGAGTTATACCAAAGACGTTTATTTAGATCATAGTATTATGATACAATTGGATCTGATCAGATCAATTTAGGGCATTTCACTCTAGTAGTAAATTTATTCATGCCAAGACCTGATGGAGAAGTATTACCTAGAAGTCTTGGTTCATGTTCTTACTATATAACTCAAGCTGAAGCAATATATATATTTTGGGCACAATAGAAAGGGTTGCAAAGATAAGAGTGTGGGATAACTCCCGGGTAGCAAGACAAGTCCACACGATATGTGGATCTCTCACAGCATGGATTGCCAATGTACCCCGCTCATCGCGGCAGGATTAACACCCACGACTGATAAGGAGAACGGGCTCTTGCTACTCCACCAAATGACCGGAGGTAACTCAACCTGAAGTTATACTATCCTAAATGCAGACATACATAACAGAACTGAAGTTTATAAGAATCCAGTTTAAAAACAAAGACATAAAGAGAACTGAAACTTATTCCGTAATATTATATTCCCTTCCAATTGTTAGATGAAAACATGTCTATTGAATCTGTATATGTACAACAAAAGAAATATATATATATATATATATATATATTTATATTTGCTTTCATATTCTATTGCCTTATCTTCCGATATCATATAAGCATGAAGCAACTGCTTACAAGATCGGAGATCACACCTTGTTATCAGTCCAAAGATTGTAACCAGAGATAAGGGAGCTGATGGCGAAGGCAGCAAATGCGAGGAAGGCCATCCCTACTGAAGCACTCGCCATCTCGGTGAACTCATCTTTCCCCCAGTTTGATTGCCAGTCATCGACCCTGGTGGCCGCTGATGAAGATGCTGATATGAGAAGATATGCTAGTACCTGCCAATTGAATTAACCATTCAGTGCACGACCAAAACTATAGTCCCCAAAAGCCTTTGAACTCAATCCATGCGACCATAGTTCCTAAGCATATTCAGTAAATCAGAATTGTATTTATACCGATGGGAAAGCCTCGATGCAAGAAATTTATTGATTTGTTTGAAGACCTTCATGACACTTGAAAGTCTACGTAGTCCAACAAAAATAGAATTGGCAAGACTGCCATCAAAATAGACAGCCATCACAAAAGAGGTCACTACTAATTTAAGCTATGCACTGCCAATCAATTATCAACCAACAGTTTAACCAGCCGATTTCAAATATTCGCCAAGCTAGGGTCTCGACAAAATCAGTTTCTTCAACTGAATAGTTATCATCCTGATCAACCACACTGACCCCTTCTAGTGACCACGATCTATTGCAACAAATTGCTATCAGAGACCCTTCTAAACAGAACCTTGTACTCTACAAATATCCTTCTCAGAGATCCCAATTGTTTAACCTGTCCCATACTCCTATACTATTTCAACTAAATTTAATTCAGAGGTAGTGAACAGCGTGAACTAGGTGTCCTTGGTAAGATCAACATATCCTATGGTTGAACGAAGCTTAAAGATTGTGACAATTAACTGGAGCAGCATTTGAGTTCAATGTCAATTACTTGCCTGATCCATGAAGAACGTGAAGTGACGACAAAGGTGGTGCTGGATCACATGTTTCCCGGAGACAAGATGGTATGCTAGATCATAAGCTTGAAATAACGAGTATGCAAACGCGATAACATTCACGGACAGACAATACCTGAAAACAAAACAGGTTTCACAGTCGAATCATCTAGAAACAAGAAAAACAAACTTGTACACCAATATATATATATATATATATATATATATATTTTTAAAGGATGTTTCATAAGATCATTGAGACAACCCAAATTGCACAAATCAGCCATTTATAAAATTAGTAAAGAGTCAAGGTTATTCTGTTTAAAAGTCAACAGCTTCGTATAACTGTCTCAAAACAGGAAAATAAACCTTCCACAAGTCAGATTCAGTGTAAGTATAGATAAAAAGCATTAATTTCTCTCTCTCTCTATATATATAGATATGTATATATATATGTGTGTGTGTGTGTATCTATATATAGCTCTGATAGTCACAGCACCAATCAAAGAAAAGGACTGTCAAAGGAAGGTCTCTCAATGAAGCACAAACAAATCAATCAGCATAGTACGAAGTAATTACTTCTAAAGGACCTAGAATTTGAATTTCTGAAACTGTCAAAAACGAACACAGAGACGATAATGGTAAAGACAAATTCAAATTCAGAGAGAGAGAGAGAGAGAGAGAGAGAGAGAGAGAGAGAGAGAGACGGACAGACCTGTATTCCTTGTATCGATCAAAGGAGTCGCCGCTCCAACCCTGCGTCTTATCGGCGGCCATGACCGAGAAGGAAATCAAGCAGAGCACGAACTCACTGACACGAAACCCTAGCGCCGCGCTACTCAAAACCTCCTCCTTCCTCGGCCTCCTTCCCGTCGGACTCCTGAAATCCGACCTCCGGCCACGGCCTCCGTCTTCGACTCCACTGCCTCCGGCCACGGGCCCGACCTTGGTGACCGAAGTTGGCGCTTCCTCCCTCGTCGCTTTGTTGACGGTAAACTCTGAAGGCGGCTTCGTCGGCGCAGTCGCATTCTGGTGCGGTTTCTTCTGGTGATCGGGCGAGTAGTGGTTGAGACTGGCCTTATCGACGGCGACGATAGCCCTCGAGATATCCGGCTGCTTCTCCGGCGAGTTGACGGGCGACTTGTATGGCGGCGTCTCGGGCGGGTCACCGGCCTCGGATCGGAGAGGCGAGTGGAACCGGAGAGGCGAGTGGGGCGAGTCCATTTGACCAGAAGATTCCGAGTTCCTCGAAGAGGATTTCTTCATGGCTCCTCTGCTTTGTTGGTGAGGCCGTTCCGTTTGAGCTTTGGCTTGCGAGTCCATTGTTTTTTAATTGTTTCTCGAACTTTAATGGCGGGTAACAGGGCAAAAAAGTGCTGCTTGGGAAGCGAGAAAAAGGAAAGGAAAGTGGGAGATTGTAAAAAAGAGAGTTCACAGGGGTCTTTCACTTCATGCTTCGTTGGTGGGAACCACTTCACACGTGGCACAGATTGTTTCTCAGTTACTAAAGGTGGAAGTTTTCTAAGCTGTGAACGCACCACGAATATATCTCTCATTGCAGCCAATTAAATGTTGCCAAGTCAAATTTAACTAAAAATTGATGATGTGGCATAATTCTATTCATTCAATGCTCTACAGATGCGAGGTGCCTCTGTATAATAGCGTTACCCGATTGTGGAGTAAAAATAACAAGATTCGGTTCTAACTGCAAATTAAGATATTGTTGAGGGTCAAAGTGAAAAGACCGAGATTCGTTATCATGAGCAAATTTTGAGTGAGTGTTGAGGGTCAAATTGAAATGTAGACTTGGCGTTTTACCATAATATATTTGATTTTTGTTTTCTTTTTTGAGATAATAAACACAAAAATTGATTTTTTGTTTTCTTTGTTGAGATAACTATAATATTTGATTTTTGTTTTCTCTTTGGAGTTTTTTTTTTTTTTTTTTTTTTTTTTTGAGGAGAGAACTTAAATGAATTGGATAAATAAACCTTAAAAAAAAAAAAAAGGAAGTTTGAGTCTAATTAACGGCATCAATGATCTCACTTTATTATTGGTATTTTTGTAAGAAAAGGAACAAGAAAAGAATATAAAGTGATCGATGTATTTCCAAAATTGGAAAAAGAATTTTTTTTTACACTTTTTTTTGAAAAATGTTTGAAGTATGTTAAATTTAGAAAAATGATCTTTTTTAATGAAATGATCAATTAATTTTTTAAAATTTTTTATTAGGGTCAATCTGGTTAATCAATATTGATAAATTAGTTATTGGCTATAATTTAATTAATTATTAGTAATTGACCATGGTAAAACATTAATGGAGCATAAATAAATAACTATTTCTATAGAGTAAAAAACTAACCTACAGTTTTATATTTTCTCTCATCTCTCTGCTTACCCTAGTTGCCATAGGTCTCGATGGCAGCAAAACATTCCTCCCTTCTTTCCGATGGTTGCAAACAGCAACCCCGTGCGATTGGCACGTCAAGATCTTCGCCTTTCCCTCTTTCTATAGTCGCCCTCTCCAATGCATCGCTGCCGTTGAAAATTTAATTGATTGATAAAAATAACCACCGATCACTTATCTATGAAAAACGTTTTACTATTTTTTAAAAGGGTGACCAAAACCAGCCAGCCAGCCACCTTTCTTTATTTGGAAAGGTTACATATCTTTTCGTTTTGTAGACGGAATTGTATACTCGTATTGGAGAAATATCCGGTTTGTTTTAGCGGTTTGCTTGATTCTTGGACTTTCTGCCTGGTGGGGGTTGGCTCCATCACCCTAGCTCGAAACCCCGATCAACGATATTTAAGCTAGCTTGTAATTTTTTTTTGGTGGTTTAAAAATCGACATTATTAGATAATTGAGAGTAACTTGACACATAATGCATGATATTTGTTCAAGACACTTTGAATTTACTAGGGTTACGATTACATTTTCTCTATAAATCTTCACCTTTAAGCAAAAATAATGACAACCATCAATAACTATCATGATTTTAGATAGCTGTACAATAATTCTATATCAATGTTAGCAAGGAAACTAAAAGGCTACTAAAACTAAAAGACTTCTAAAATTATAGTGCTAATGTCTTAACGGCTAAGGGTAACTATAAGAAGGTTACATGCCAAAAAATTGGAATTAAAAAAAAAAAAAAAGAATTGGTGAGTGAAGGAGAAAAAAAAAAAAAAGTTTGAGTGGAAACTTTATCAGGTAGATTAAAGTAAAGTTCTTTTGGATTTCTTTAAAGAGTGGGCTATCCTTTTGTGAGGTAAAGGCAAATATTCCAACTTACTTTATCACTCTCTTTTGCTTAATTGATTCCTCCCAAAATGTCCAAAATAAGCATTCCATGCACAAACATAAAAAAATAATAATAATAATTTAAAAAAAAAAAAAGAAGTTTTGCATAGTGGTGATTGCACCAATCCATGCATGGCACGTGTCCCTTCCCAATATTCCTACCCTACAACTCTCAACTCTCAAATAGTATATACCTAAAGGAGCAAGAAAAGCATCCAATACACACACAACATATATATTCTTGCATCCAATATATATATATATATATATATATTCTAACTGTGCTAATGTGATTACAAATAAACCGAGATGCCTTTAGTCTTATATCTTAGAAGGAAGCCACCATCCAATTTGCCTTTTTCACTTTAAGCAATAAGAAAGATAATTATAATTAATTATCAAAAAGATATTCATAATCTACTTTACTTAGTAGAAGCTATCTCTTAAACTCGGCAATGAATGACTAAAATAATAACCTAAGTTCTCTTCAGCAAAAATATAGTAATAGCTTAATTATTGCTGCAAGGCTACCGGCTCAATATTATTACCCTTCGATAAGATAAAACACACTTCATCTTTCGATATAAATAGTTATGACTCAACACGGACATTACTCGACAGGTAGGGGCTACAAGTTCAAATTCATTAGTCCTTAGAGGAAACACGCTTCGTCTTCCGACACATGTACCTATGACTCAATTGTGTGCATACTTGGCACGTAAGGTCCCCGGTCCCACCTTAGAACTACAAATGGCCCAATCAAAACTAAAAAGAATGACAAATGACAAAAGCAATTCATATCTGATTGAAAGAATAAACAAACAAAAAGAAAAACCAAACGACATCCAGAAGCAGTTATGAAGAAACTCTCCAACTCCATTCCATAGCAGTTTATTACTTGTACAAGTTATTTATGGTCGGTCAGCAAAACTGATATACAGCTCACAAAATTAGAAAAAGAAAAAGAAAATTTGAATCTGACGGCTAAAAAACAAAATCTCGAGATCAATAAATAAAAACAGGTGTCTTCTACGTAGGGTAACGAATAGAATTCCTCAACAGTATTGCACTCTTCATATATATATATATATATTATATATATTGGTTCTACAGAGGAGGTAGGAACTCGGAAGATTTGAAGAGACTGTCAAGCTCAATGTGGTAGTTTCAAACGGTTGAACAGCACAAGAAAACTTTGCTCAGGGACAACATAAAGGAAACCTAAATCTGCACCTTTCACATATGGTCCCATACCCTGCATCACGCAAGAGATTAAAGAAAATGCCAAGAGATTTAAGATTAAGCAAGCCAATAATTTGGAACTTCTGAATTGATAATAGAGCAGATACCCCAAACGTCCCGTGTTTCTTCAAAATACCATGTTTGCCCCTCTTATTATTCAAATGTCTCAAGTTTCCATAACGTTTTTAAAACAGTAAAAAAAAAAATATATATATATATATATATATATATACCGTGGACTAGTCTATAATTAATATACTTTGGATATATGTATAGCAAAGGAGAAAACATGGTATTTTAAAGGAACACGGGGAGCATTTAGAGTATTTTCTTTGTTAATAACGCCATATTAGTTGTAGCTGTAGAAGGAAGAAATGTTGGAATTTGTCCGGAACAATGTGGTTACCTTGCCATTGAGCTGCAGAAGTTCTCCGTCAACCCATTGCGGATTTCGGAACCCGAATTCAGCTATTCTTCCTTGACCCTTATGGCTTGCAACCTGGGTTAAATGGCTGATATATGAGCTTACAACATGTTGCAAAGAGACAGAAATCCATTTGACGCATCATGCATCTAATAGATCTTCAATAACATATTGTCTATGGAAAATTGAAGCAAAATGGATTTAAAACAATGACTTTGGTTTACTAAAGACATTAGCTCGGAGAAAATGAAATGCTTAAGGATTCTATTAAACAGATATTAATAGAACAAAGTATCTAGAAAAAGGTGTTTAGTACCATTGAACCAAGTACGCATTTGCAAGGCAATCTATTCACACACAAAAACATCCACATACATTTTTCTACACATGCAATAAGAATCTAACAACAAATATAAATAGTTAGTTACCACTCCTAATTCCTCTGGATACATCCCGCGGTTGGAAACACGATTCCCCCTCCCAATTTTAGCACGGAATGTCACCTGGATAAACAGAGAATCACATAAGTTAGTATACTATAAGTCATGGTATAGATATATGTAAGCACACAATTGCGTTCAACGAAAGAGTTATTAGACCTGTCCTGCAGGTACATTCAGGTCCCCTGTTAGTTTCACTGCCTCGACGTACTCGAAGAACTCCACATCTGAAGGATTGTCTTTAACATCCGAAACATTCCAGTGGCCAAATTTACGCCTCAATTGTACTACCTCAGTGCCATATGGGCCAAATGCACCAACATAGAGGCCTATATTTCAATCAACAGGATTCCCTTACAAGATGGTCATTTGCTAATATCTGAACATACAGAGAGGGAAAAGGAGAGGACAAGGGATGAGGAGTAGAAAAGCATAACTCACCATCAAATGGATCTAGATCTCCGTTGGAAGTGTTTATTCGGTTAAAAGTGGTAGATTCCGATAACCTACTCCTTTTCTGTGCTTGACTAACAGCAAGTTTGACGATTTCGCGTGCATTTCTTGAAACCTGTAAAATAACAAATAAGCATGCAATTTTGCACCTGTAAATTGTAGGGATCAAATAAAGAAAGAGGGTCCACAAAACTCAATACAGTGAAGCGGATTTGGAAAAAAAAAAAAAAGGGGCAAAACAAAGCAAAAGGCCCCTTCAAGATTAGGACGGTTTATATTTTGTAATTTTTTCACCGTCAATTTTAAGCTGAAATTATAACCGTGGCAGATACTACATTTCTACAACAAATATGAGAAATGAAAGTTAGAAGCAACAAAATGATAGTCTTCTAGAAATCTCTAGATGAAAGACAATCTTGCTTTAATCATGTTCATTTAAGAACTTAAAGTGACCCGTTAACATCAGAACCTCGTCAACATTTGAAGAGGGCATCTAATGTTGATATACTAGATTCCGGACAAATAGAGCTCAAACTCACCTTTGAAGAAACCTTATCAGATTTCCAAAATGCTTTCGCAACATCAGGAGGCATAAGCTCAGAGATGCCTTGAGCTGCCAGAGCCGCCACTTTGACGTTTGAAACTTTTTCTGTTGCATCATTATCCACGCCTCTATCAGGGATATGCAGCACAAAAGAATCCCTCTCCATATCTTTGATTTCAGCTGGATGGCGCACATACTCATCCTTGGTCGAAGTATCTTCATTGTTATGTACGACTCCGCCGATAAAAAGTTTCATATCTAAATCCTTCTCATCTTCTGTTGCATCACCACCACCCAAAGTGACCTCGTCAGGCTGGATCTCATCCAACTCACTAGCATCATCTTCAGAATTCTCATCAGAATCCTCATTCTCATTATTGTCTTGCATCAACTGCTTCACAGCATCGGTGTCCTCTAGCACTTCCTCGGTAACATTAACGTTCATGACTTTAACTTTCAAGCCTGGAATTTTCTCTTTCAGAAAATTTATCACACTTTTTATTCCCTCCTCAGTTGCTTCCTCAATATTAATTCCCTTCTCCTCACCTTTTTCTACTTTATCTTCGTTTCCCTGAACATCTACAACGGACACGTTCTCAACTTCAGAAGGGGATTCTCTTTTTGTTGGTTTAGTTAGTGATATAGTGGAGTTCTTTGAATTGCCTTTGGGTCGTTGCAAGTACACAACCTGTCAACAGATACGACATTGGAGAGGTCACATCGAGGTCAAGAGATGGGATCTGCATCTGATGGTTTTCAAAAAGCATGTAGATCGATTCCATGACAAACAACCTAGAACAGATGTTAATTTACTTTTCACACCACAGTAACATGGTCCAAACTGTGAATATACTTTTTCTAGACCTAGAAAATTGAACATTTACAGATAAATATCTGCCGATTTTTTTTTTTTTTCGAAAGGAATGACAGCTCATAGTGGTTTAATGTCATTCTTAAAGTAAAAATGCTACATGGTTAACTAGTTATGATCAAAAGGGTTTTGAAAAGGTTTTACAAGCAGCGTCACCCAAGTGGTTTCAGACAAAATGTCTAAAAGAATGTTATAAATTATTATCCTACTCATTTAAAAACTAATGACTTAGGTTATACGCCGTGAACAACCTTATAAAGTTTAAAGTTATTGAAACAAACCTCTTTAACCAAAATTCTTACAGCACCTTAACTTCCAATATCAAATCTCAACTAAGCGCACAAATGTTCATGAGCTATAATCTATCAGAAGAATTTGTAAGCACCTGCATAACATAAGTCTGATCGGGATTTTTCACCACAAAAATTTCAAAAAGTGGAGTTCCTGGAGATGCAGTGACCAACTGTCTGTAACAACACGAGAATCAGCAACACTCCCAAGTAGATTTTAACATAAACACCACAAGAAAGATCTTACCTCGGACTGTAACTCCTTCCAACAAATCTGCCAACGCCAGGAGTAATCTGTATCAACCGGCCAAACGGGTCGTCTGAGCCTTTCGAGTACCCTACCCACCAACCTACCTGCTCATTGATGGAAAATAAGTTGACAGTGGACACCACCATAATTAAATGAATATAATAGCAAGAACAACGAAAAAAGAAGCCGCCTTTCAAGCCAAAGAGATCATAATTGTATCGAAACATAATTACTCAAACCAAGTCAGTAGACTTTCATTGATAATGAAGCGAAGGTCAGAAGGGGATTAGATGCTTACCAGGCCACTTCCAGTGTGTCTACACAACTTCGAAGCATCATGGTACCGCTCTTCATCTATTGCAATCTGTAAATAAGTAACCGAGACCACATAAGTGAAAATTTTGTTAAGTGAGTAAGTTCATTCCTCTAGTGATATAAATTGCTCAAGCACCAACCTTCAATTGAGACATGATTTCAGCAACACTGTCCTTCGATGTAGCTTCTTCGATAGCCATCTTCAGCTTCGCGGCTTCTTGGAAGTCTTCTTTCTCAATTGCATCTTCAAGTTGGAACTGCAAACCATAGCAATAGAATCAAGTTAAACTAACATGTCCAATGTATTCCTGAATTAATTTTCTTACTTTATACATTGCACCAGCTCTAAACACAGTGGACTTGTCCTTAAAATAAATAAATTAAAATAAAATAACCTGAACTTTTTGGATCCAAAATTCTTTTTGATGCATTAAACCATTCAAAATTCTAATTTCCCTTGAAGAGTTAAAGAAGGCATTGATTCTGTATAAGTACCTTAAAAGCAGCGAAAAAACATTAAACTAAACGAAATTTAGCAACTTGGCTCTTTTATTATACTGTGAATAAACCTCAATTCTTAATTCAACTCAAAATTATTAAGAAAAACAAAAAACAAAAGATACCCATTTCAGATATTTGACACGAGAACACTTGGCAAAAAACAGACTTAAAAAACAAATCAATTTTTTTCAATTTTTATGGGAAAAGGATTACAGGTATTTGCAAATTACCTTAAGAACGGAGGCAAAGCTCTCAGCTTGTTCAATCTCGGAGAAATGGCGGCTCCACCGATTCCAATCCCACTCCAAACAAGAAGAAGACCCAGAAGAAGTGTTACTACTACACTCATTGCTGCCATTACTGCACCGGCAAGACAAGCTCGAGTTTCGGCGATTCCTAGAAAAACAAGAAAAAGAAGAAGAAGAAGAAGAGGTTTGGGGCTTGGATTGAAGAGAGAAGCCGCAACCGAGAAGGAAAGTGAGGCGATTGTTAAAGGATTTCTTGGCAGAGAAATCTGAACAGCAAAAGGGTCTGAATTGGGGAGGAACCGACATGGACATTGCTTGACCCACTCCCCAAGCGTTGGCCACCGCCATTGTTGTTGTTGTCGTCTTCTTCTTCTTCTTCGGAGAAGCCGAAGAGGTTGGAGAGAGAAGTGGTTTGTCTGTCGTCTGGGTCTTGTTCAATCTCACCAACTTCTGTGGTGCGCTGTGAAATGAAACCTTGTAAGCAAGACGAAAAAGGAGAGGCTGATGATGATAAAACGATAAAGAAGGTGATGTTGTCTCTTTCTATTGGAAATGGATAAACTCGCCACGCCCCACCTGGCTAGCTGACTGTCGAACGAAACCAAGTCCATGAACCCAAGCCCAACTGCCCCCAACCTTTCCTTTTTTTTTTTTTTTTGTTTTCCCCCCTTCAATAAAGGATTATTTACATTTTGTAACATGGATTTTGTTTGTTTTTATTTAGAAAGTATATTATGTGTTTTGAATGTTTATATTTTTATATAATTAGATTACATTTACTATATAATTTTATATACTTTCTTCGTCAACATTTATTTTTGATATCAAAATACCTAAATTACCCTTGAAAAGAAAAATCAAAATTTGTATTATTTGTACTTGTACTTTGTTTTCATTCAAAAAATATACCGTGCATTCTAAAATCCTACATTTTTATAATATCTAAATTTATAAATTTAGCAGATGATTTTTAACATTGAAAATAGTCAAAATACCCTTTAAATTATAAAAACTAATTGAAAAAAAAAATTTCTAATTTATATATTAAAAGCTAAATAAAAAAGCTAAGGGGGTGTTTGGGTGATGAGTTTAAACTCATCACCATCAACTCAATTTTTATCTTTTTCTCCAAAAGTTTTTTGTCTTCTAAAATTACTATTTAAACTTACAAATTTCAACTCAAACTCATTCACCAAACATCCCTTAAGGTGGGAGTTGGAAGAGATGTGTGAGAGTGGGGTGGGAAATGGCTGCATCGATGCAATATTTTTTTTAATAAGGGAACTATTACATTTCATCCACTTTATATTGTTAAACAAGTACGCTGTATTTTGATATTGGAGTTATGAATAGTACCCTAGTAATAGATATTCTCTCGAACAAAATAACTCAAAATGTTACTTTATTACTTAGAATTGTGTTTGTTTGCTACAAATCTCTTCAATATTGTTATAATTTTTCTGCTCGAACATGATCAGAAATTAGTTTTATACAATAAAAAGAAAGAAAAAATTGATGAATGACTTGTTAATGTTTTCCCCTATGAAAATATACATACGTTTGGAATATAAATATACATTATTTCAATCCCTCAAGCCGAAAGGGCATATACCAAAGTGATACATATAGTTTAGACCCCCACCATTACAAAAAAATTTGGGGGGTGTCAACCGGCCAAAATTATAAACCAAATTGTAATGCCACTCCTATCATCTAATATTTTATATGTTTCCAAAGTAATAAGATACGAAGAAAACTTGCAAAGTGCAAAAAGGTAACAAAAGGCCATAAACATTTCTCTCCCTCTCTCTCTCTCTCTCTCTCTCTATATATATATATATATATATAGTGGACCGCAATTCAAACAAATAAATCAAGTTTATATAATTTGCATGAAATTGCAACCGTGTGTGCTTCTCACGTTGAGATCCACAAACTCATCTGGCAACTTTTCCTTACCTCATTTTTTATAAGTTAGCAGGTCCCACCCAGCAGCAGCATCACCTCCGATTGGAATTGAAATTTTGAAGATATTTTAATTTGAGTTAAGATGAGTTTTGAAAATATTTGTTTCGTTAATTTGGAACAAAAACAAATAAAAACTTGAAGTGTGTTCAGAAAAAATTATGTATATATATTAATATAGATTTTATTTCGTTTATATTGAAATAACAAAATTATGAACTTTTAAAAATTTGAGTTTCTAAGATTGTGTTTGGTTGGAGGGAGACATGGAGAGAGGGAAAGGGGTGGAGGAAGGGGGGTGGAACGAGAGTCTCGTTCCATTGTTTGGTTGAAGGGAAGAACGAAGGGAGAGAGTCTTCGTCTCGACTCATCATTTTGCATCATTCCACTAATAGTGAAAGGATGCAAGTTCTCACTCTATTTTTCAGTTTGAAAATATTGTTATACCCATGTTTTAAATTAGTAAAATATTTTTACAAAAGGACATAAATCTATTTTTTTTTTTTCAAATGACATTTGGAAATATATTTTGGACATGTCCCCCCAAATGAGCCCTAATAATTAGTTTGGATCATAGGTTTAAAAGTAAATTAGAATGGTAAATTCAAACTTTTTATAAGAAAAAACATTATAATAAAATTTTTAATCATGTCAAAAACAGTCTCCAATCGATGATCTAAACGGTTACTATGAGAAAAAAGAAAAAAGCGACCAGAATTCCCACTACAGATAAACATTTATGAGTTTATACAAGTCTATATGTGGTCAGTGCCTCACAAAAACGACAAAAAAAAAAAAAAAAAGGAAACTAGTTAATAGTGTTCTTGTGTGAAAGTTGTGTGGCAAATTAAATGAAAAATAGAGGCTATAAACGATACAAGAGAACCAAGAAAACTAGAAAAGCAAAAGACAGAAAAAAACCACAAAACTGATCTAAACATTGATCAAGCAAAAAACAGAAAAAGGGTATTGTTTTTTTACTCTCATCTCCAGGAATCTATAACCTTGAGAAGCAATGAAGCTATTTCCTTCATTACCGTTTACAAAATACAATTTCTTGAGCTTACTATGCAACGGCAGCCATAGCGACAATAACATGTGACGGCCAGGTTCGGACTTTATATCCATTTTAGCTTTTCTCAGCAACAAGGGTTAGAAACTATAGTTAATTTGTGAAAAAATAATCCAGGAAACAGTTTAGCGTTGTGGTGGGGTGGAGGGATCCACAGGCATGCGTGCGTTAGAGGTCACCAGCTCTATGCTTGATACATCCCGATGAGCTAATGCCCCATCTCCATTCTCCATAGTTTCAAAGGCACGGTCTGCATCATTCCCAGCTCCCGCATTTTCTGTACGGACCGGCCGAAGCATGCCGTGAAATCTCAACAAATAGCTCTGACTGGGAGATTGTTCTCTGACATACCGGTTTGCAGTCATGATACTGGCAGATGACCGCTCAGAATCAGCACGAAGATTGGACAAAGCACTGAGGTCAAGATTAGGGAACACAGAGCAGCGGCATCGAGGACATTTTACATTCAAGCGAAGCCACTCATCAATGCATTCGACATGGAAATTATGAGCACAAGGGAGGCCACGAACCTGCACTTTGGAAACAATATATGATTAAACTCGAGATACAGTATAAACTGTCACATATATCTAACGAAATTTACCTCATTGCCAACATGGAACTCTTCCAAGCAGATGGGACACTCGCTGCAATCAGTTGGAACAGCCTTTAGGCGGAACTTTGGAAGTTCCTGAATGAGTGCTTCCACTGCTTCTTTCTGAAAAATGTAGACAGACTTCAACATCGAATTTTCCCAATAAAAGAGAACTGAATACAAGGGAATTCTTGACATCAAAAAATGGTACACACATAGATAAGACATGGTTGGAAAACATCCTATACAAGATGTTCTGGCAATACTTTTTGTCAAGTTAGTGTAGACTTGATCATGGAAAACTAGCTTAAATAGCCAATTACGCTGAAAAACAAAAAGACCATACGCTTCAAAGACTCTCACTCTAGCATCAGCACCTTAAGCCAAAACAAAATGCGGGTCACCTTAGAAAAAATAAGCAATTACCTGAGCCGGAGTCAAGTAAAGTCCAGGTTGGTAGGCAGCAGCATCTTGGCCCATGCCTCTAGTTTCTTGACCTGCGGCTTCAAATGCCCAATCAGGGACACGAATCATATCAATCAAAACCTGCAAAAGTGAGGGAAATTCTTTCTGATTGTAGTTTCACAGGATTTTTCCTCCGAAATATCATATTAAATATTGCAAAACAAACACTGAAACACTAGAGTGATAATTACAATTAAGTGGGTCCGTTACAAAGACAAAACCCGTCCAATTAGCTAACAAAAGAAACAAGTTATCTCCAACATTGGAAGACCACGACAAATAAAAGATAAAGCATGGGTTTTAAACTGCATACCAACAAAGAGCTCCAACAAACCACAGGCGTAAAACAAATAATAAACTAATAATCTTAAATTCTAGTTGTTGTTTCCATGTAAAATATACCAACTGTAATCCATTTTGATAGTAACATGGATCCACAAACATTAATTTTTCTCACGGTTAGTGGTTAGACGTTAGTGGTTAGCTCATTTTTGTTGCTGGCTATAGCATAGGAACTGACCATTTTCATCGCCTTTGGCTCTAAGCTTAGAAATATCCCTAAACATGACCAACCTTCCTTCACAAACTAGAAATTATAAATAACCGAGTTATGCTGCTTACCCCATACTCCGATATAGGTATCCCCTGCTGTGCACGTAATAAGTGTGCCTGTCTTCGAGTCAACCACTACCGAGAGAAGTATAAAAAGCAAGGATAAGAAATCCCATACTATTTTATTAAAAAATAAGAGAATACAATAAAAATGGAAATGTAGGAATCGAACCCCTGAATAATTAAAAGCGGCAAGCTGCAATCAAAACAATTTCTAACCTTCCCAAATGATATGCAGGCAATGCAGAGGAGTGCACAGTAGCTAAAGAGTAACCAAATAAGGAAACCCCATTTCTGACCTTGTTCTGGCAACTGCAAGCCATTAAAATGTGTTAGCCGAAACCAAATTTGTTCTCTACCGATGATGACACCATGCTTATATAAAAGAAAAGACACGACACAATGTAATTAAGTTAACATGACTTACGCAGTCTCTAGCTCTTTTGAACCACAGTGTACCAATTACTGTCCAAGCCCAGAGAAATGGATAGAGTAGCAGAGAAAGAATTGAAAGCACCACTACTCTTCCACAAAAACGAGCATACATCTGCTGCCACCCAAAATCCCTAAAAAGAGGAAGAAAAAAATTAATCATATAGAAAGGCACCAACTAGCATTCAGCTTTTCAGAGGCCAAAAGGAACTAAGCTGGAAATAACAACACAGCCATGAAGCAAGAAAAAGGAAAAGGAAAAGGAAACGGGTCAAAGTTAAACATCATGCTTGAATGGCATAGAGCATTTCTGTGCATACCGTAGCATAGGCCATTTCCCCACAACCTCATATCATATCCCTTTCAGTCTTCCGATAATCCAGTTGAACGAACCATCATTCATGCTTTACATAAGGTTCCACTGGACATGATAGGACCATCTCAAGTACTCATTGCACATCATTTTTATCGAGAGGTGCAATTCTTAATCTTTACATATGCATTAACTTTAAGCTCTGCAATTGGTGGATCCACTATTTCATCTTAACATCCTACAACCAAGCTCATATCCCGACAAGAATTTCTCAGCTCTAGCCTGTTTGGTTCTTAGGTTTGAACAATAAGTTTGAACAAAAAATTCAAAATTTTAGGGAGGGAAGACACCATAGAAAAAAGTTTAACTTGTGGATCTAAACCCAACCAAGCTCATATCCCAATGAGAAATTATCAAGTCTAGCCTGTTTAGTTCATAGGTTCGAACAACAAGTTAGAACAGAAAACTCAAATTTTCAGGAGTCAAAACGCTGTAGAAGAAAGTTTGAATTGCGGCTCTGAACTCGTTTGCCAAACAAGGGCAATTAATTACCATTTCCCTTTTGTCCCTTTTTCTTTTTCTGCATCAGATATGATAGTTTATGTCCTATTTATGCTGCCCAGTTTCTATACACTACTAAGGTTTCAGAAATTAACTTCAAAAGGTTTAAAGAAAGATGGCCTTACAAACCCATTCCAGCTGCAAGTCCATTATCCACAAACATCAGCAGGCGAAAAGCAAACACCGTGGTGTAATCAACCTGAAGCAACAAAAATTAATTTAACCAAAAAAAAAAAAAAAAAGGCCCATCAAAATTAGAAAAGAAAATAACTTGATCTTCCTTCGTAACTCACCACAATCCATATGTGCAATGGGTATGTACAAGAATGATAACGCTTCCAATTAATAGCAACAATTACTCTTTTATCATTAAAAAACTGGTAAAGGAAAACAATTGAAACCCATAACCGAACAGGGAGGGGGGAAAAAAAAAATTTAATACCCAGTAGCTTCATTAAAGCAAGCTAATTTCCTAATCAAACCACCAAAAAAACTCGAAATTTGATGAGAATTTAAGATTGAATCTGAACAAGAAGAGCCAAAAATAGCGAAATCACAAAATCGTTAAAAAAGGATACACGCTAGTCGCGAGCATGGACAGGAAGAACCCGTCGTACCTGAAAAACAGAAATTGAAAAATTCACATCAAATCCCGATTACTGGCTCAATTTCGCAAGTATATATGTGTGTGTGTATATGCACCGATATACAAATATGGAAGTACATACGCACCACTTGAAATCGATGCCTCGAATGGCCATGGAGGATGACGGAGAATGAAGGAATCCCTAGGGCGAAGAGGGCAAAGATTCGACAATCTTCATTATCAAGAAGGCAAATGCTTAGAATCCGAGAAGCGAAACAAGAGGCGAATCTTTCATGTAACAGAGCAAGATACAGAGAGTGAGGAGAGAGAAAGTAGAGAGAGAGAAAGAGAAGTGAGGTAGTGAGGCTGTACCAGAGAGAGAGTTTATGGAAGACGAAATGGTGACGGTGGTTACTTCTTTGCCGTTACTTGACGGCCGTTTTTGTACGGAAGAGAAGGACGAGTGGTGCAAAAAAAAAAGAAGGGTTAAATTGCATTGGTACCCTTGAACTTGTGACTTGATTGAAATTCGCAAGTTGAATTTTTAATTTTAGTCATATGCATCCTGAACTTTAAATCTGTAGCAATCTGTCCTATTGGTAATTATGTTAATTTTTATGTGTTTAGTGAATGAGTTTAGTTTAAGATTTTTAAGTTTCAATATTAAGGGTTTGTTTGGTTGGTTAGTTTAAGTTGAAATATTTTAGTTGTAATAGTAATTTTTGTTGAATTTTTAAAGAGACAAAAAACTTTTTCAGAAAAGACAAAAAATTTTTTAGGAAAAGGATAAAAATTTTAGTTTGAGTTGGTAGTTTGAACTACCAACCCAAACACCCCCTAATTTTTCAGAAAAGACATAAAACTTTTTCAGAAAAGACAAAAATTTTTTTCAGAAAAAGACAAAAATCATGATTAAAAAAGTACAATTTAGTTCAAACAGAACTAACAACCAAACGGGCCCTGAAATTGACATGTGATTTAGAAATGAGTT
>JAFMPE010178594.1:0-18179 GCA_024759925.1 Ficus religiosa | reverse complement strand
ACACACCCCCCCCCACCACCCACCAACCCACAGCGCCCGCGCCCCCCCCCCCCCCCCCCCCCCAAAAAAAAAAAAGGAAAAAGGAAAAGAAACAACAATGCGAGCAGGCTCCATTCAGAGCCCGCTTGAAACACCGACTGAAGTTGGATTTTTGGAGTTCTTTTTTATTCAAAACAAGCAAATGTTTGTAAGTAAATGTTTATTTAAAACGTAAATTGAAAACGAACCGTGATATTTAAATAACGTAAAAACCTTAAACATGTTTGAGGGAAAAAAAAATAACAATATAAATCTTATTTAGTTACTTTCACGGTTGTGAACATTTTGACATAAATCATTTCTTTTCAACTTAAAATCAGAAAGTTTTGAACTCTTAAAATTTGAGTTTTTTTTTTTTTTTTTAAATGGAAGACAGAAAAAGAGATGTGTAGAGTTGAAATGAGATGATCACACAAAGGACTTTTTTTTTTTTAACACTTAAAAAAAAAAAAAAAAAAAAAACGAGATGTGTTTCAAACGCCCCCCAAAGTACAGACTACAGAGAAGGCTGTGTGGCCTATACCCTGCACTTATCACATTAAACTTTCAACAAATTCCAGACTCTAAATGCAAAATCTGTATTGCAACACTGGCAAATTACAATACAATAATTATTCAAAAAGAAAAAAACAAAAGCAGAAAAAAAAGAGTTCATACAATGAAAAAGACCTAATGCAGGTATCAAATCCAAGGACCCAAGTTGGGTTCATCAAGATTAAAAGAGGATTTTGGAATTTGCTCACAAAGAAAATGGCAAGGATAACAGTAAAAGAGAAGGCAAGGATAAATGGATACAGTGATCAAATAGGGCTACAAAACTAGCATTGAAAAATCAGACATTATTTTCTACATTTCAACTTGATCCCAGTCAATTGACCTGGTTTCGAATTCAACATTCGACCGTTGAATCCTGTTCCGAGCTAACTTGCTCAACATAGCAAGACCTGTGAAACAGAGCCAACCAAAAATTTGTTAGGACTAACCTAGCCAAGTTATGATACCAGAAATGCAATTATTTTCTTATTTCGGTGACGAACTAAACGGTCTCTTAACAAGTCGCATTTGTCAAAGCAAGTTTTGGGAATACTTATAGCAGACTCGCCTTGGAGAAAGAGTGAAAACCAAGGCAAGTACGTTAGTGCATGAACATAATGTATTAAGGATTGCCAATACCTTCAACCGTCCTGCAAAGAGCGGACCACCAACCGTCCCTAGAGATCGGATGGTGAAACAAAGACTCGTCGATTTCGTTGTCAAATTTTCCTTCCAAAACTTCCTGCAATGTTATCACTGCATCATTTGTTCTCTTAAGGATGTTATTGTCGTCTTCTATTTCCAGCCTTTGAAGGTCATTCTGTGACAAACTGAGGCTAATACCAATGGCATGCTGGGCCACAACATTCCAGCGAGAAGAAGCCATCCATTTCCTCCGTCCATCTAGCTCTTTGTTCGCTTCTCTTGCCAAGCGATTTTCACGTTCTCTTTCGTGTACTAAGCTGCGTAGATACTGAGCATTTGCAGCTCCTGTGCTTTGCACCATTTTTGAGAACGCACTATCTTCCTTCGACAGCAGTGCCTCTGGGGTATCATATTCTAGAACCTGGACAATGCAAACTCGAACATTATCAGCACCGAACTCGAGTGTAGACGACAATCAAGGACGGGAATCTGTCCTCTTTTCAAAAAGGCATTCCACTTGGACAACAGAAGGAAACAGAAGTTTAGAATTGAGATTGAAAAAGTTCAAAATTAAGGCATACCTGACCGGCATCGAGCAGTAGGATTCGGTCACAATCAATAATGGTATTAAGTCTGTGGGCAATAATGAGCATTGTACATAATTTAAATTCTTCTCGAATTGTTTTTTGAATGAGAGCATCAGTTCCAACATCAACAGCTGCAGTTGCTTCATCAAGAACCAATATCTTCGATCTTCGCAAGAGGGCTCGAGCAAGACTTAATAGCTGTCTCTGTCCAACACTGAAATTCTCCCCAGCTTCCGAAACCTTGACATGTTGGAAAAGGGTTTAGCCTCTACATATTTCCTCTTTAAGTGACAATAACCAAAACAAATTAACAAAGCTGAGAACAGAGCATGGACTTGCATCTTGCAGCTACGAATTGAATTTAATACGCCAAAAAGATGTTCAGGAAAACGGGGGCGAGGGGGGACAGGAACAGCAAGGATGTAAATTCTAAATATTGTCTACGCTCTTCATTACAAACATGTGCCATCTTCTCTCACTTCAAGTCGTATCTCCACTAGAAAGGAGTGTAAAGCTGTTTGCACAAAGTTGAATACATACCTCGGCATCCAATCCAAAAGAATTCCTCGCAATGGCGTTCTTCAAATGTGCCCTCTCTAAAGCTTCCCAAAGATCTTGATCATTATGTTCATTAAAAGGATCAAGGTTGAATCTCACAGTTCCTAGAAAAAATAAAAATAAAAATCAAGTAGGTCATTAGGAAAATAACCAGAAAATGGAAAAATGCAAATCAGTCGTACTATTGTAGCTAATTTTATGGACTCCTGAGAGACCAAAAAAAAAAAAAAAAAGCACAGGATTTTTCGAGATGATTAATAAGACAACTTAATGAAGGTGACACATATTTCACGTAAATGAATTCCACAGTTCTAACTTGATCACCATCAGCCTCAGAGAAGGGGGGGCAAAAAAAAAAAAAGAGTAATTTTATCATAATAGAGGTCTGAGAGAATACATTTTAGAAAGCAAAACATTATAAATTGTTATAAAAAATAAATAAATAAAAGAAATAACAATTAAACCAAATATTTTAGACGGTGTACCTGAGAAGAGCACTGGTGACTGTGGTATAATACCGAGAACTTTTCGCAGATCCATCAGTCCAAACTTCCGAATATCGCAATCATCAATCAAAATTCTTCCTCTTTCCAGTTCTACAATACGAAATAAAGCATTAAGCATGCTGGACTTCCCAGCACCAGTCCTTCCAACAATTCCCACCTTATCGCTTGGCGATACTGAGAATGATAACCCATGTAGAACTGCCGGAAGTTCGGGCCTGTAACGAAGAACAACATCTTCAAATTTAATAGCCCCTGCTGAAGGCCATCCAGGAGGGGGGCGGTTACTCTCTATAATAGCTGGAGCTTCAGAAGGGAGATCTATATATGTGCCAACTCGCTCAACAGCGTTTAAGCTATTCTCAGCCAGACTTGCAAGTCTAAGTACACCAGTCAGTAAACTTGTAATGTTTAGAGCATAACTGAGAAGGAGACCCATAGTGGATGCGAATGCTTGCTGGTTATCCGCCCTCCCATTCTGCAAGACAGCAAAGGTTGCAGTAAGCCATATCATGAGGCCTCCCACTGTTTCCAAACGAATTGAAAGCCAGCGATTTCCGCTCATGTTCACTAGGGTGAATCGGATATTATTGTCAACGGATTTTCCATTAATTTCTGCCATCCTATCATAAGCTTTGTAAGCACGAATAGTCGATAGGCCATTCAGTGCCTCTCCAAATTGTGCATAAACAGGGGATCTGCTAATGGAGTCTAAGCGTTTCACTTCACGAGCCATGCTCTAATACACAAATAGAAAAAGAAAACCACCCTTTATGTTAGAATATCTAGAAGACGTCGACGAAGAAATAACATGGAAACAGGTATTTCATTTTACCTGGTAATAGAGATATGCTGCATAAAACAAAAGCAATAGTGGCATTATGGCCCACAAGGACATAGTGCTCACTATTCCTATCAAAATAAAAGTAGAAAACAGCTGCGACACTTGGCCGAGAAACATATTCACAAACGGAGCAACAGTCCGATCAATGTCACCAAGATCCTTTGCAAACCGATTAATGATTCGTCCAAGGGGGTTGGTGTGAAAGAATACCATTGGAGCTCTTAATATAGAGCTAAGCATGGCCTCGTGCAGCCTTCTAGCAGCATAAAGACTTGAAATAATTAACCAATAGGAATTTCCCAGTGACACCATAATCTGAGACCAACAAACACGTAGTAAGAAAAGACAATTAAGATTTTCGTAAAAGACAACAATTTGATAAAAAAAAAAAAAAAAATTCAGGGAATTCTCCAACCATTGGATAAGAAAACATTGCACCCAAGTTGTCAGTTCATTGATTCACCTAAAATTTGTTTTCAGATTATGTTAAGGGGATTTTATTTTGCAATAATTTGGTCTCTTGTATCTTTCTAGTACGTGTTTTGTTTTATGTAATGAGGACTCCTTGTCCTCTGATGTACTCTTTTTATTTCAATATAATTTTTTCTCTTATCAAAAAATAAATAACTAAAAAATTCTCCTAAAATTTGAGCTAATAGTAGGTGGGTCAACATTAGAGTTGATTTTCAATACTCCCCGGCCTAAACTTCAGGAAGAAATCAAAATGGGAACAAATTTGAACTCTTTCCACAGGTGACAACAAATTAGGGAATGCATTTACAGTGGTTACAACTTAATGCCACTAGCTCGGATACCATGTTAGTTTATCAATTTTCGTAAAAAGCTTAAGCTAATAGAAGGTGCCAACATTAGTATTTTTCTGTATCTATTCAAAATATATATATATATATATATCAATAGCTGAGTTACAAGAAAGTAAACTGAAATTTGGTAGGTTGCTACTTTAACCCCGAAGCTCAAGTTATTAGGAGATGCCCCAATATAGCTTTTTACACTCAACACTATGACCTTCATGTGTTCGGACATTAGGCATACATGTAGGCACACAGATTAGATAGGGCTCAAAGACGAGAATAATTTCAATTAGAAGCCTGGGACCAGAGCACCAGAAACGTGAAAATTAATTACCAAATTTGGATAGTATACTCGAGTTATTGAGAAGGGGGCCCAATCTTGATCTTTATACTCTCAAAACTAATCATTGCTTGATGTTCTCTTACCTGAGCAAATGAAATAAGCGCATATATCAGATTGTAGAAGCCAGGATTGTAATTGTCTGAAATTCCTTGATCAGTCCAATAGCTTAACCAGGTGCTACTCGAAATACGTAGAACCTCGGTCAGGACATAACAGCTGAAGAGAATCATAACCACCCACAAACCTCCTAAAGCATTCTTATACCTGTGCCCAAAAAGAGAAAGCTGTAGGATCAACAAGTTATCTCATCCATACTAACAGGAAGCCAACTTGAAAAGAAACTAAAAATAATGAGTAACATAATAGCAATCAGTTGCACATAGAACTTGAATTACAGGAATAAAAGAGAGATTTTATGACCTCGCCAGGACCCTCAAACTGACAACTCCCGTTTCTCGTTCTTCCTGTTTAATAAGAACAGATCTCCCTTCTTTTGGTTTTTTGTCATTTGCATTCTTCGGTGCATCATTAAGAACCCCATTGCCAACAGGTTTTGAAGAGGCGTTGCTATCAGTGGTTTCATCGTCTTTCTTTTCTTCAACATACCCTTCCATCTTCCCCGCATTTTCCATTAGCTTTTGGAACAGCACACCGCTTTTGGATAGATCCTCAAATGTTCCCTCCTCTTTTACTGTCCCTTCGTGGACCAGGATTATTCTATCAACTTGTGAAAGAAAATGTAGCTGGTTTGTAACAAGAACTCTTGTTTTCCCTCTTAATTCTCCTCGGATGCAATTATCAAAAACCTGGAGTCAACAAATAGCACAAGATATTCAAATATATACTAGAAGTGAAAACAATTCTCATCCTTGAATTCGGACAGCCGAATTCTTCTCTAGCTAGCCAAGAACAAAAACTGCAAAAAAAAAAAAAAAAAAAAAAAAAAAAAAAAAAAGACCAAGGGAGTGGTTTGCCACACAAAAGTTCACGGACCAGATCATCACAATGCTAATAGTTCAAGGACTAGCAACACCAAAAACCTTACATGTACATATATTTATATATGTAGAGAGAGAGAGAGCGACAAACACACACAGTATCAATTCAAATTCTGGCTGGAGAGACAATAATAACAGCTAATCTGACAAAACTGTTGTAGAACTTATGACATAAGAATAACCTGTCGAGCCACATGAGCATCCAAAGCACTCAGTGGGTCATCAAAAATGTAGACATCGGAGTTGGAATAAACAGCCCTAGCCATGGAAACTCTTTGCTTTTGCCCACCACTGATGTTCACACCCCTTTCACCAATCTCAGTTAAATCACCACCCTGCAAAATGCAGCAAGTGAGACAAACTGGGCCCAACGATGATAAGAGACTACATAGCATAACTTACAAAACTAGCTTCAAGTTAAACCTCAGGAAATACTCACAGGAAGTAAGTCAAGGTCATGTTGTAATGCAGTCACATCTATCGCTTTCTCATATCTTGCATATTCAAAGGGTGATCCAAACAAAATGTTATCACGTACCTGCCAAGGTTGATATTGAATCAGCATTATAGGTGATATTCTATTCATATGTTTTAAAGGATCCAAACAATACCGCTTAATGTTTATAACTTATAACCAAAACGAACAGCAAGTTCAACTCTGAAAGATTATTAGATTATAGCAGGACTCCATTAGTGTTGAATCATCAGACGTGATTTTAGGTCTTAGGAAACATTTTATGAACACCTACAGTAGCGTTGAAAATCCATGAAATTTGTGGAACATAAGCAACTGATCCTCTCATAACGACACTTGAATCTCCCACTGAAGGAAGCTCTCCAAGCATCGCTGATACAAGTGATGTCTTTCCTTCTCCAGTGCTGCCAACAATTGCAACTAAGCTTCCGGCAGAAATATCCAAATTGATATCTGACAAAGTTGGCCTCTCCGCCTGCATTAGAAATGAAATTTTAAGGCTGCGAGTTTCCAGAATTATTATGAAAGCAACAATAAGCTACAATATTTCAAAAACCATAAAGCTTATTTAAAACAGAACAAGAAATTTTCTAAGTAAGAGGAACCATTCGGAACATATTCATAATACTACAAACTTTCTGAGCATCTTTTAGCCCATTATGATTGGTTTTAGAACAACAATAACAAATTCGCAATTTTCATTTACTTTTTTTTTTGGTGGAAAAATCACATAATCAAAAACTTTACTACTTTACTATCTTGTCCATATAGTCAATCTAGTTCATGAAAGTATCAATACACATACAACTAAAAAATAAAAATAAAAATAAATCATCGTATTAAAGTTAGACCTTAGAATCCCAAGAAAAATTTCCGTTTTTTATTGAAACCGCTGGTAGCCCTGGTTCAAGAGGTGGATTTGGCAGAAGAATCCTGTCCTCAGCTAATAGTAGATCCTCCAAACGTTTTAAGGATACATTTGCATTAACCACCTGAAGCAACATTAGAAACAGAAAGTGGCGATTTGATTTTTGTTATATCACATATAAGACAAGAGACTAGATGACAAAAGTTAAGAAGACAAAACCTGAGTAATTATATTAGGAAGCATGAAGAGAGGAAAGCGAAGCACAGCAAACAAAGAAAGTGATGTAAATGCCCTTGCAGGCGTCAGATTTCCCCCAAGCAAAGTGAACATTCCAAATGAAATCACAGTCACAAAAACTGGAATGCTGTTGAGGATGAAGCCATTAAACTGCAAAACAAAGTCGAGGAGAAGATGAGAACAACGATTTCACTTATTTTATTTTAACATTACCTTCAGCGAAGATAAAAATTAAAACAATACAAATCTTTTGATCAAGCATAGCCTACAATGTCAATATTCCCAACATGTTTCAATATCCACCTTTTGTTTTACAATGTCAATATTAAAGTAGGCCAACCTGTCCTTCACTACTATGAGCACAGGTCCACAAATTGTTCAAGCACAAAAGAACGTATAATGTTATGTCATTACTTTCAACATTCTTCATACTAATGAAACAGAGATACAAAATATTTTGTCATACCGCTCCTAGCAGTGATGCTTTCCGGAACCAGGACAATTCATCAGTTCGTACACTTTGCACCTTATCTTGGAAACTGCTCTCCCATGCATAGCATCTGATCCATGTTCAACATACACCATCGAAATCATCAAGTGACACCAGAAATTTAAGGAAAAAAAATCATAAAATATATTATTTTCTGAGAAACGAAGATTCTTTAATGAAGAAAAATTACAAAGAAAGTAACACTCTGAGGACAAGAAAGTTCTCAAAGATACTATAGAAGAAGCCAAAAGAACTAAAAATAACAAAATAAGGCATACTTCACAATATCCATTGCAGCCAAGA
The DNA here is from genome assembly GCA_024759925.1 of Ficus religiosa. Taxonomy (NCBI): domain Eukaryota; kingdom Viridiplantae; phylum Streptophyta; class Magnoliopsida; order Rosales; family Moraceae; genus Ficus; species Ficus religiosa. The sequence goes on along the minus strand of JAFMPE010178594.1, from coordinate 9,940 downwards.
TTTCATTCATGAGGCCAATCCTCTTGTCGGTTCGTTGCAACCCCTCCTTAGTCAGTTTTTGCATCCTGCTTATAACAAATGTCTGTTCAAACAAAATTAATTGAGAATGTTAACGGCGATTTATTGGTATGATTATATGGACATCAGATCATCAAACTAGAGAACGGCGTTCACCCAAGGCAGAGAAAAACTTAAAATTCCATATCCTCTATGTAGTACGCACATATATAGTACATGATGCTTGAGAATAAAAATAAAATTAAGATCAACATGAGATCTTGTATTCTCCATTATGGGATTGATACCAAATAGATGGAGTGAAAGCGTGATACTGGTTACCTATAAGGAGGTTGCCCAGATCCAGAAGGAAATCCGACTGAATTAGCTTTACACAATAGTGACAATTCAAGACACAAAACTAAGACAGACAAACACCACAACGTAGAAGAAATGGAAAAAGAGGAACATTTGAATAGAGTATCTCTTAACCTGCAATGGGAACATAAGAACCAACATCAACGCACCAAGCAGTGAAGCAACACCCAACTGCTGATACAGAAGGACCAAAGAAATAACAATACGAAATGGAGCCGACCACAGAGTGTGAAGTGATTGACATATTTGCTGTAAATGCCAAACAAAAAGCAGTTAACCAAGGTAGTTTTAGAAATATCTAGAGAGTTACATACAAATACACACACACACACACATATAAAATGGTAACAAATTAATCAAGTAACTGACATGGATCAAAATTTGTTATTCTTCTTCAAAGGAACAAAAAAAAGCATGCATAACAATAACTAATGTACTTAAGTCACTAATGTGTCAAAACAAGATGAGTTGTAAGAGAAATGGGACTACAGTATTCTAATCTCTCAATTCTCATTATGAGTGTTTTATGTTTGGATGGACACCTGGCTGTGTGGACCGGTGGTTTTTAAGTTCATGTTTAATGACAATTCTATGTCCCCTATTACGTCAAATAGGCAAGGTAGTGGAATTAAAATCTGAGTTACCTTTGCTTAAGAAGTGAGTTTTTCTCACAGATATAAGAAAATCAAACTCAAAGAAGCCATTTTTCCCCTTATTCCTTCCCTCTTCCCATAATGAAATATTGAGATAAAAATTTAGGTTATTTTTTCTTGACGAACATGTTCTGCTATCTATATATATAAAAAATAAAAATAAAAAAAAAGGTGTTCCATAGCCCTATCCTGCACTATTCACATCCAAGATTATACATCTACACACACACACACTGAGGAAAATAGAAACATTTGAACTGAAGAATCTAAGGAATGCGGTTCCAGTCTTGATCCTATGTGGATTAGAAGGAAATAGGAAAGGGACGATATTCAACATTCCAGACATTTTCCAAAGTAGGCAGAGAGCTTCCAGAACGCAAACAAGTACTTAACATGACCTCCTCGTGCCTAATAATCTAATCATTTACCCAAAAAAATAAAAAAATAAAATAAAATAAAATAACAGAGCACAAAACACAAAAGCTAAACCGTTAACACAAAATACAAAAGTGTAGAACATGCGTGCCTGCAGCGATTCAGCATCAGTTGTCATTAAGTTGGTTATTTTCCCAGATGCAAACTTCTTACGAGCTTCATGAGTTAGCCTCAAGGATTTGCGGAATACAGCAGCAACCTGCAAAGGCAAAGTAAAGAACAAACAGAATATAACATATATACGTGAGTTACTATAATGAAAGTAATAATGTAGTTTGACATATTTAAGTCAGGCATCCATATTTATTTAATGAACTATTCTATCAAAATTGACAAAATAAAAGGCCTTTATGCTTGCAACGATCTTTAGAGCACAAAGTCTAGACTCCTAACACATAATGTCAGCTGAACATGAGCAAGAAAAAATACCCAAATCCCACAAAAGTGAGGCCCCCACAGGGCAGAACACCTAAAAGTAAGCTTCAAAAGCTATCAAGGTTACTGAGACCAAAAAAAAGAAGAAGATTACCAAGGTTGACCTTAGCCGGAAACCAACTCGCATGACATTCTGGAAATATTGAGCTTCGCATAAAACCCCCAGAACCTGGACCAAGAAACACCAATCAGAAACTCAAATTGTTCCCGTCAAAAATAAATTTAAAAAAAAATTTTTGAATTGTTCTAAAGACTACTAGTTCATCTTTTAACTATAAATTCATGAGAATATTGCCAAGGTTTGCTTCTTATAAAAGAAAATCAATTCAATGCTTTTGGATGATGATATGCCAACAGGGTATACAAAAATTCATATTAGTTCATTTCTATCTTTCGTTGTATTTTTCAAAAAATAAATAGAATAAACTTGTTAGAGAAGAAACTTCCTGATTAAGAGTGTCAAGGGAACAAACAGCATCTTCAAAACACAAAATGCAGGAACCAAGCACCACAGTTTTTATAGTAAGAATGCTGCAAGGACCTCCTTCAGGCTTTTGCAAAATCATTCCATGGTGTTTCCAATGAGAAAACATACAAAAAGCATAAGAGCAAATTGGCACACATGTACAAGTTTTGATCCAATTGTTCAAATCCTTTTTCTCATAGTTTCACACACAAGCATAACCCAAACCCCTACAACTCGAATGTTTTTCTTTTTCATGTTTGGAGGTAAAAACAAATCCTCTTGTACTTGATTTGCATAAGACCAAGACATCTTCCAAATTTGTTAGGCAAAAAATTGCAATAGATCTTCAGGGGTCACAAGTACTTGCATCCCCAAAATTCAATTTGTGTATGAGAAAAACAAATATATTCCTAACTAATCAGTTGGATACAAACAAATAGTATCATTTTTACATTTTCTTTAGTAAAATTTCATGCAGCATTTTGGTAACCATGCTTTCATGGAGCCATTATAATCTAGAAAATAAAATAGATAGGCAGTAAAATTAATAGCAAAGTTAAACCAAAAATAAAAATACGGGGGAAATTCTCTTACTCTTTCTAGGAACTAGTGCATAACAGATATAATCCAGTAATTTTGATAGACAACGTCAAAACATATTTGGACATAAACAAGTTTAAATGCATGGTTTAAAATGTTTTACTTATTGCATTTTTGTAAATTTCCTATCAATATAACCAATGCGCACTATGCAAGAAATTTACATTTGGGTATATGTAGACAGATTCAAAAGTACAATGGAGGATTCGTATCATACCACTCCAACAAATATTGAGAAGGCAAAGATGTAACCAATCCATGCTGGTTCCCCTTGTTGCATAGACTGCAGAAAATCAAGCAGGTAATTTAAGTGAAGTATCCTAGAACGATGAGTAATACAAACTAGAAAGAAAGAACTCACCTGTAGGAGACGATTCAAGATAAGAGGCCCCACAAATTGAGAAAGATCATTGCCAATCTACAAGTTATAAAGTAAATAGACACAATACATTAACTAACGTAATGCATAAATTTAGCGAAGCTATCATATGGTGCCAAATCTTCACAATGCCATAGAGTTGAAACAGAAAATTATTCTCTCTTCATACCTTTTCTTTTATATAAGAATAGAAAAATATCACTGGCAAAAAAAACAAAAACAAAAACAAAAAAATCTATCCTCTCAAAGTTAAATTTGAGCTAGAAGTACTATGCAAGATTATCATCAGATTCCTATATGTTATCATGGAGGCTCACACACTGAGAAAAACTCGGATTGAGATTCTAATTACTGTTACATATGTCTAAACACAAAGGCTACATAACCAACTTTTCATAATATTTTTTAGGGGGGTGCTGTTTCGGAAAAGAATTCATGATAGCTTTAATCATGTAGCCTTGACATCATAAACAGAAAAACAAACGTTGAAACCCCAAAGAGGGAAATAGGTATGAGTGAAATTAAGCGTAAAAAAAAAGAAGCGTGTACTCCGTATAACAACATAAAGGAATAAGCCAGCTACCTTCCAAAAGCCTCCCCACCAAAACCTATGCAAGAGGTAGATTACAATTAGATCCATGTACTTGTAAAATACGAACAAAAAAGCCAATGAAACAATTTTAGCATTCAATTTCAGCTCTGTATCTTATACTTACCTTCCACCAAGGCTACTGTTTAATGCTCTTAAAAGCCATGGCTTTGGTTTCTGAGATTCCTCAAGCCAGCATCTCTGAAATCTGTAAAGTAAACAAACAATATGAATTCCTTGAAAAGTAATAATTGGAGTGAAGCATGAAGCCAACAGAAAAAGGGAAAAACAAGTACATACGTGGCATTTAGTGTTTCTGTTCTGTCCCAATCATCTAATTTCCAGACATCCTTCTCCGTTAGAGGCCTTTTGTAACCAAGCTCCATCAGGGGATTCATCCATGAAAATAATATTTCTAGTTAAAAAAAAAAAAAAAAAAAAACCAACAACAACAACAACAACCAAGTTAAGAGTTCAATGATGCAAAACGGAACTGAATCAGTCAGTGAATGCCAAAAATATCATATACAGTATTTGCACCGTGCTAAAAATTAGGCACAAAAAAGTACGATAACATGAAGATGCAGTTACCATGATCCTGGCACCGCCTCTGTCATTGTTTATGCTGTTCATGAACAAACTTTTTTAACTAGTTGAGACCATTTCCAATGCATGGCAATGATAATGGTATATTTGACACAAAAAAGTGTGAAAACGGCATATTTGATATTATATTAATTTTTTGCCCCAATGCATGATGCTATTTCAGATGCTATATCATCCTTTTGGCATAACAATTACGCTTTGGAAATTGTAAGACTAAACTTATAAATTTAGGATTTAAAAATGAGAATGTTGTAAGGATTAAATGTAACCGGACTTTATTATATATCCAAAGATATGTAAAAAAAATATAAGAGGAAGAGATTTCCCCACTCGAATCCAACCATGTTTTGGGAGCAAATTAGCCACCAAGTACAGCATTTTCCAAATTCAGCACAAAAATTAGAGGTGCATCATAATGAGGATCAACAAAGCAATCAACAAGATATTTTAACCATCAAAATATGGCAACACGAAAAGTAACCCATACAGGTGCATTATAAGCTAGTTTCTTCTCTGATAAACAAAAAATTCACTTTCTATCAACAAACAAAAAAACAAAAACAAACACAAAAACACAAAATAAAAAATAAAAAATAAAAAATAAAAACAAAACATAACAAACAAATCTATTTGTCATTAAGGACACCTTGTGGCAAATCTGACATTTCGTTAAGATTTTTAGCCTAGGAATTGATACTTTCTCAATCAACGTGCACTGACACTTACTTGAAAATATGTTGACATGCCTCTCGGGACTTATGCGCTCTTGCTCTCCACCAGGAAGTTCTTCATATGCGGAATCCTCAACTGATTCAGTCCGCATTGGGGTATAACCAGGATAGGGATCCAAATTAGGAACATACACAAGCAGAAGAACTCCAAACAAAACCTGCACCGATACAACAGTGACAAACCAACAACTAATTGACATTAACATTTTTCTTAGCCGATAAGTCTCAAGCTAAATTAGTTTTCTGCCTCAAATTTCAAAATATGTTCTTTGTATTGCATGCATTTGGACCAGATGAAGCCATTGCCATCCGTCAAATACATACCTAACAACTTCTCCCTTTAACTAATTCCCAGGCTAACCTAGCTGCTGCAGGAGCAGACTTAACACAGCTAGTGTTGATGAACTATCACGACGCAACTCGTGAAAAAATAAAAAATAAATCATTGTAATAAATGATGGAAAAGAAATAGAACGAACATACCTGGACAGTGACTTCACTGATGTACAAATACAGAACAGATCTAGAAGGAAAAACCACATACGTTATTAACTTCTCATCCAGAACTTAAAATAACAAGCATAACAAGCAGCAAAATAACTTCATTTTGTATTTTCCTTTGCTTTCTTTTGTTTTCATTTTTGCTTTTTGTTCATTGAGCATTTATCATCCTCTTTCCTTTGTATTTGATTTTATTATCAATATAAGGAAGTTTTCCTTTTTAAAAAAGAACAAAATACAAAAGCACATCTAATTTGAAGATGCATCATGACTTTCATATTCTAGAAACCATTTCTCAAGACTAAGACGTACAAATCAAATCTTAAGATTCACTTTTTTGTGGTAAATAATTCAACTTCGTATTTACATCATCATATAATGACGTCAATGGATGTTTAAGCTTAGACGAGACAGATGGAAAAGAAGCAAATAATCTACCAGAAGAAAAGAACAATTATATATACATATGTTTATACGTTCTGGATGATTGACAGAGATTTATATATTTAAAATCCAAAAAAAGTTGTATACAACACTATAAAATTAAAGAAACACCTACCCACTGTAGAAATCTCTCACGGAAAGAATGAGATTGAGCATCACAGCATCCCCAACCAAAGCATAAATGACTCCAAATCTGATAAACCAGCGGAATTCACGGATGTAAACTTTGGTCTCTAGGCCAATCATGACCAGCATTGAACACCAAGCAAGTGCCTCAATAATCAGAGAAATCACCTGTAGGAAAAGGAAAGGATGGAGCTAAAATATCTGGAAACAAATGCAAGCCTAGTTTAGTTTATTTTGGCCCAAGATTTTTCTAACGCCTCATCACAGTCTATCCTGCTTTAACGTTTCAATAATGCCCTCTTAGACTCCTACCATAAAAAAAATTAAAACTGAAACTTGTATCAAGATTAAAACCTCTCAGATGCATTTTCATCTTGAAGACGCTATGGTCAGAGACAGCAATCTAATCAATCTTTTAGTCAAGGCCGCAGGTTATTAAACTTAAACTCATGGGAAAGTAGGAAAATTAAAGGATTCATAAAGAAACGGAACCGAATTTCAAAAGGAATACATAATGAAGAACTTAAACTCAGTCTAACAATATATGGGTACATGCCAAAGAGCAAAGTCTGTAATGGTGTGTGCAAAATTTGCAGAGCTTGAAACCAATAAAGACACAAGCCACTATTACACAAAAAGCAAAATTACCCACCTCAAATGGAGCAAGACCAGCTTGCCCATCCAAGTTGAGCACTGAAATTCCCATAATCAATCGGAACAACGGCTCGGCAGTGCAATAAGCAGCCAACAGCCACAAAACATAGTTATAGACTTTGGACCTCAAACAGAATCTCTGCACTGTGAAATCCTTCTTGGTCCTCCAAATTCTATAGACACACAGGCCCAGAACAACCAAGTGGGATACACAGATCACCAGTGAGTCAACCGCACACGGCGTGTACGCACCCAAGGCATTCTCCTCGGCCTTCGTCCATACCCCGTTCGCCACTGGCCTGCAGTACCACTCCAACGGATCAAAACCCATTTTTCTTCTCTCCTTACTCTTCAACTTCACCTCTCTCTCCAAAAGGGAACTTCTTCACTTGAAACACATAATCGCCTTCTCTATTCCTGCAACATGACAAATCCTATTTAACCCAAAGAATCAACAGCTCCAAAAAATCTCCATTTTTTTAATATTCATTCCCAGAGAAACAAGAATTTGAAAAGTCAAATAAGCCGACAAGGAACACACAGGAGTGGATGAATGGGTAAAAGAGGTTATCTTAGGATCTCAACAATCAAAAAGATTGACGGTTCGAATCCTCGGTCAACTCAGAAGAGTGTCTCTATCTTTGTAAACTTAAAAAACGGGAAATGACGAACCATCAAATCTTTTTTTAGCAAAAATATAAATAAAAAATAAGCCCACAAGGTTCATATAATCAAACAAGTATACACTTTTTCATTGGCTTTCTGGGCAAGAAAATGGAAAGGATTAAAATACACAATGTTTATTCAACATCTACTTTCCCCGTCAAGAAGAAAGACACCCAAATAGAAAAAAAAAAATGCAAATTTAATATTTAGAAAAACGGGAAATGACGAACCATCAAATCTTTTTTTAGCAAAAATATAAATAAAAAATAAGCCCACTAGGTTCATATAATCAAACAAGTATACACTTTTTCATTGGCTTTCTGGGCAAGAAAATGGAAAGGATTAAAATACACAATGTTTATTCAACATCTACTTTCCCCGTCAAGAAGAAAGACACCCAAATAGAAAAAAAAAATGCAAATTTAATATTTAGAAATATATGAATCCAACTTTAAAAGAAGAAGAAGAAAAAAAAAAAAAAAAAAAAAAAAAAACTTTTACTTCTCCGTTTAGGATTTTGCTACACTCAAGAGTTATGGCCAGAAAAGAGACGCTTCATGGGATTCAACTTTTTTTGTCAAAAATTTCGTTCTTTTTTTTTTTTTTTTCTTTTTTGAGAAAATCTTTCTTAGTGATTAATGTAACAAGGGGCCACACTTTTTTTCTGAGAGTTAATAGAATGTATTCAGCTTATGATGAAAGCAATAATTCAAAACACCATAACCTAATCCCAAAATTAAGACAAAAAAGAAAACTATAAACAAATCTACAAAAACTGGAACAAAAAAACTTGCTCTACTTTTCAACAACCTAAAACGTTTCGGACGCGTAAAAAGGTCCAAAGAAAAGAGGAAAACGAAAAGGTCTTCGGTGTTTGGTAATGACGGAGGAACTAAAAAAGGGACTTTTTTCGGGGAAAAAGTTTGTCCGAAATCGCAAAACCTTTTTTCTCCGTCTCTTCACTTGTTTGTGAGGAAAAAAAAAAAGGGGTGAAAATTTACTATATATTACATATATGTGTGTGTGTGTGTGTGTGTGTGGGAAGGGAATAGATTCTCACAAAGTGCATCAGAATCCATGGGAGAAAACGGAAAGACCAAACATTGCGATCATCGTCCATCGTGAACATGGGGTGAGTGGGAAATGCAGAGCCGAGATGTTGTCCTTGCGTCACCGCTTACGATAAAGCTCCTTTTTTTTTTTTTTTTTTTTGAGGGAAATAAATTTTTTTAAGACAAGGTTGTGATAGGGATTTTTTGAGAGCCATTACCAGCGAGTTTCTTTTTGGACCGTTAAAATTTTATTAGATAGCATTAAATTTAAGAGTGCATATGAGTTATTGTATGTACTATCATATAGTATTATAGAATAAGTGAAAAATAAATAAAAGAAGAAAAAAGAAAAAAAACTGAGGAAAGCCCCGGACCATCTTCCGTAGCCCTCGCCTCCGGCGACCTCCTAATACCCACCAGCCCTGGACCCGTGATCTCCCCCCGCCGGAAATCGCCTTCTCCCATGCGGCCACCCCCTACCAACAAGTGACCAACCCCCTCCCCAGAATCGCCCTCTGGCGGCCACCCTCCCCGCCGACCAGCACCCCACCCACAACAGCCCCCCTGAGACCTTCAATCGCCGATGCCCTGACCTAAAAATCACCTCCACCTCAGCAACCTTAATCGCTCCCCTACCCACATGACCTACGAGTTCACCCCCTCTTCCCCCACTATTCGATGATGGCAAAATCGCCTTCCATCCGCCTCGTTGTACAGCAACGTCGAAACGCCCCCTCACTCGGCAACGGCGAACTCACCCACCCCCAACACCCTCCCGACCTACGTGGTCAAATAAGATCTCGCCATTAAGATCGCAATCACCTTATTACTATTTTTTCTGGTCAGGTTTGAAGGTCAGACAAGGATGGGAGTGGATGGCAGTAGAGAAGAGAAAGCAAGAGAGGAGAGAGATGAGTTTTTTACATTTTTTAAAATAAAATTAAATCAATCACGGGTTTTTTTCATAAGAAAAACTGCGGCAAAACTCCTTTTATATACCCTATCGATAGAGCTATTTTATATATCGTTTGATTTAATTTCAACAGCTAAGATGTTGTTGTGCATGGTACTTATAATGAACATTGGCTCATAGAATTAGAATCTAAGAAATTAAAAAAAAATTCAAAGCAAAGGAAAAAAATTTAAAAAAAAAAAACTCAACCCTTAGATTACACGGCGGTGACCCAATCTTCCCCCCCACCCCCCCCCCCCCGACGCCAGCGCCCTC
>JAFMPE010178483.1:0-33078 GCA_024759925.1 Ficus religiosa | reverse complement strand
TTTTTTTTTTTTAAAGAAGTTTGTTAATAGATGATCGAAATTTTAAAAAATCAGTTAAAAATCTTTTAAAAAAATGATCAATTAATTTTTTAAATATGATCAATTATTGATTGATTAAATATTGAACATATAATAGTTAATTAATGATTAAATTCTAATCAATTATTGATTAATCATAACATAAATTATTAAATTTTATAGTCAATTACAAATTTTTATAATCAATCCCTGATTGATCAAATCTTAAAAATGACAAACGATCGTTTTCCTAAATTAAAAAAAATTGGTTATCTATTAGATTATATAATTAAAAAAGGCCACCAACCTAATTTTGCTTAACCCCCCAAACTCTTAGCCTGACTGCAACTTAGCCTCCCAAACAATTTTTTGACACTTGCACTCTAACTCACATTTTCACTTCACCCCTGAAAACATACTTCTCTTAAATAAACCTCCTTTAAGAGTAATTTTAAGTTTTTTACGTTTAATTTATGAACTAAATCCCAATTTATGTTTAATTTAAGGCTTTTTTTGTATTGGTGCACCTTAAACTTAATATAGAATTACAATTTACATTCTAAATTCTTAATTTTACTAATTTACATTATAAACTTACAAATCTGTAACAATTTATACCCCATTGATAAATAATGTTGATTTTTTATTGAAAATTGATATTTCACTTGTATATGAATTATTTATTAATAAAAATAAAAATGATTATTTATGTTATGATTTAAGAACCCGTGTACAAATTACATATTAATTTTCTTCAAAAAATTAATATTATTGTTAATGTGGTGTGCTTTTCTATATATTTATAAGTTAAGCCTTTATTTAAATTTAGAGGGTTTTGTGTCAAAAAAAGTTTAATTTGGAGGTTGAGTGACAATTGAGGTACAGTTGAGGGTTAAGTGTGATTTCCATTTTTTTTTTTTTTTTTTTCTCCTTAAGAAAAACTTATTTGGTACGATACAATACACCGCCAAAACGTCACCTTTATTTTTGTTTCCCTTTTTTTCTCCCGCCAAAATTTGGCAACCGGATTTTCGAAGGACGGAGTCGCCGGATCGAGTCGGCGATGTACGGATCCCCGGGAAAGGCGGTGGAGATGGAGTGCAGATCCAGTTATGGAGGTGATATCGGGGACGTTTGGTCCAAATACTTCTCTCAGTTCGATATCGGCGACGAAAGAGCTTGCTTCAAGCTCGTGTCGCTTCTCATTTCCTTCTTTTCGTCGCCGCCGGGGGATGATCTTCTCTCTCAGGTCTGTCTCTCCTCTCTTTCTCTTTCTGAATGTTGAAATTGGTAGAGAAACTCTACGATTTAGGATTTTTTTTTTCATTTTTGTTGATGCAATTGAACAGGTGAAGGACGACGATGGAACCTTCATTTTGTCGGTGGATTTTCAGCGGTTTCGTAAAGAATGTGATGTTCGAGAATTTTACGAATTGTTGGAGGAAAAACCAAAAATCGCTCTGTCATGCGTGAGTGCTGCAGTTCACAAGGTACTAGTCTCTCTCTCGTTTTTGTTGTTTTTGATTAGAATGTTTAAGAAGCTTTAACAGAATTTTACAGAGAATCACAGGGACAGAAAAAATCACTTATTTAGAAGATTTAAATTTAGCTTCCAGAATTTTATAGAGAAACCATAGAGAAAGAAAAAACCACTCAAAGTATAAATTTAAATTTTTGTAATTTTGTGCTTTTTTTCCTTGGCTATGATTTTTAATTTATTAGTTTATTATTATTAGTTTTTGCTGAACAATTATAAGTAATGGTTAATGCAATGGAAAGACGTATTATTACTATTCTTAACAACAATTAGCTCTTCTGTTATTTTTGTTATTTGTTGTTATTATTATTATTATTTTCCATTTTTTAACTGAAATTTGAAGGTTTTTAAATTTCAGGGTTAATTATAGAGAAGGAAAATTCTCACACAGTCCATAATTTTAAACGCTTTATCTTCTTGACAATAATACGCAATGGTTAATTGCAGTATGTGTGTGCGCGCGCTTTGTTTTGATTGAAATGAAGAATCATTGGAGATAAGTGACGAAGGCTTTAACTTCATAGAGAATCATTAAGAAAGGAAAATCCGCTAAATTCCAAGATTTTATTTGATTTTTTATCCTTGTCAATAATAAGCAATGTTTTATTTCAATGGCAGCAGGTTTTATCAACTAAATGGGAGAAATACCAGATGGTGGATGGTACGAAAGTCAATATCCGCTTGCATAACTACCCTGAATCCTTGATTGCCTTGAAGAACTTAAAAGCTGCATATATTGGTAATTTTCATGTACCCACATATTTCCCTCTTTAGTTCTATGATTAGCTGCTGAGTAATGTTTGATGTGCCCCGTGGGTATTTACTGGTGATTTTTTGGTGTGGCAGACAAGCTTGTATCTGTTCGTGGTTCTGTTGTAAAAGTTAGCACTGTCAGGCCTCTAGTGATCCAAATGAGTTTTGACTGTGCCAAGTGTAAGACAAACATTTCAAGAATATTTCCGGATGGGAAATTCTCACCACCAACAATCTGCGATATGAATGGGTGCAAGAGCAAATTTTTTGTTCCTATCCGATCTACCGTGCAGATGATAGATTTTCAAAAAATAAGGTTGGTCCATTGATTTGAAATTTACCTTTCGCTCATCATCATAATTATTAGTATCTCACTATGATCACCATTTATCATTGCTTTAAGTATTCTGGGTTTTGGTGTCACCACAGAATACAGGAACTGCTAAAGCCTGATGATCATGAAGAGGGCAGGGTTCCTCGAACTGTGGAATGTGAATTGTCTGAAGATCTTGTTGATGCTTGCATCCCTGGAGATGTGGTGACTGTTACTGGAATTATAAGAGTAATCAATAATTACATGGATATTGGAGGAGGTAAAATGGATAGAGAACAGATGTGATTTATGGTTAATTTTCGTCGGCTGAGAACACTGTCCTTGTCTGATACTGATTTTGCCCGTCTTTTTTTAACAATTTTCCATCAATAGTGCAGCTCTAACCAAAATGTTCTTTTTCAGGGAAATCAAAAAGCAAAAATCAAGGATTCTACTATCTGTATCTAGAAGCAATGTCGATTAAAAACTCTAAATCCCATTCTTCATCTGATGATTTTCAAGATTCTAATCTTAATGCCAGACCAACGGAACTTTTTGACTTGTTCTCATTTTCTTCAAGAGATTTGGAATTCATCGTGAAGTTTTCAGAGGAACACGGTTCTGACACTTTCAGACAACTACTTCAATCTATTTGTCCATCTATCTATGGCCATGAGCTTGTTAAAGGTGACCTTTGTGTTACTTGTTCTTGTGATTGTAGGAGATTTATATTTGAGCAGTACTAACTTATTGCCTCTTTATAGCGGGAATAACATTAGCACTGTTTGGAGGGGTTAGAAAGCATTCAAATGATGGCAACAAGGTTCCAGTTAGAGGAGATATTCATGTCATAATTGTTGGTATGCTCTAACCCTTCCTTGCTTGTTTAGTGGAAGTAAACACATGCAGTTGTTTCTTGCAAATGAGGATTGAGTTTGTTACTGTTAAAATCTTTTTAACAGTCTTTGTCAATCTGTAGAAACTAAAGAGAGTGAAATTTCTTTCATGCGATTACCTGTCATTCCACTAGGTGATCCTGGACTAGGAAAGAGCCAACTGCTTCAAGCAGCAGCAGCCATCTCCCCCAGAGGCATTTATGTCTGCGGTAATGCTACGACTAGAGCCGGCCTTACTGTAGCTGTTGTGAAGGATCCTATGACAAGTGACTACGGTTTTGAAGCTGGTAAGATTGATTCTTGTACATGTACTGTTGTATGTCATTATGATCAGAACTCACGGGTTATTGCCAACCACTTGAACTTCTAATTGTCGCCTAATGTAACAATCAAATTTTTCCATAGGGGCAATGGTACTTGCAGACAGTGGATTGTGCTGTATTGATGAGTTCGATAAAATGTCTTCAGAGCATCAGGTTTGTCCACAAGAACAAGGTCATTAGCATTTGACCTTTAAGCATAAAAAAGTTGGTCCAACTCATCTTCATTACTACAGGCCTTACTTGAAGCCATGGAACAGCAGTGTGTCTCGATAGCAAAGGCTGGACTTGTGGCAAGTTTATCAGCACGTACTTCTGTCTTAGCAGCAGCTAACCCTGTTGGTGGTCATTATAAGTAATCTCATATCTCGGTTTCAATTTGTCGGTTGATGAACTATTATGTGCCTGTGTCAAATTATGCTTCTATTTGATTTGCACTTTTCAAGTGTTTGATTGTCTAAGGTTCAAATTGCAGCCGTGCAAAAACAGTGAATGAAAATCTGAAAATTAGCGCTGCCCTGCTGTCACGATTTGATCTGGTTTTCATATTGCTAGACAAACCTGATGAGTTTCTGGATAAGCGAGTTTCGGAGCACATTATGTCAGTAAGTTATCCTTTCAAATTCATGGAGACTCATGGAACTTTTAAGATGATTGACGGTTAAAGATATTTTTGTTTGTTTTTTGTTCGGTGGGTAACTGAAGGGTGTGAATAAACTGGGTGTCTATAATGCAGCTTCATGCTGGATATGGAGAGCATTCACCAGCAGCAAAAAAGCTACGAAGTGAAGGTACTGTTTTTCAATACGTACATCAATTCAATCAAAGGCTTGTATATTACTTGTTGGCAAGGAAGTATGATTAGGGAGTGATTAATAATACCGGTTCTGCTTAAAGAAGATTGTCTCTTAAGATAAGATACGTTTCTTATAAAATGCAGCATCAGAGAATGCCAGAGGCATAGATATGAATGTAGAAGGAGGTTCTCTGGTTTCAAGGTTGAGACTAGACCAAAAGAAGGATGGTGATTTTGCACCATTACCGGTTCAACTTCTCCGCAAATATATTGCTTATGCAAGAACTTTTGTCTTTCCTAGGTAATTATACTTTACCTCTACCTCCACTACTACTGCAGATATTTTCTTACGCAAATTCTAATTTGATTACTTTACTTCTTTTTATTTAACTCAATATTTTCTTCTATAACTGCCGTTCTACTGCTTATTTCAAATTTGGGTGAATTAGGATGTCGAAGCCAGCAGCTGAGATTCTACAGAAGTTTTACTTAAAACTAAGAGACCATGCTACATCAGCTGATGGCACGCCAATAACAGCAAGGCAACTTGAGAGTCTGGTGAGGCTCGCCGAAGCTAGAGCTCGGATAGACTTGAGAGAAGAAATAACAGCCCAAGATGCTATGGTTAGTTCTTTTTTATTGTTTAATCAAATACCACTCACTCCCTCCAAGATACAGGAAGTATATTTTAAATCACTTGATGTTTCTTTGGATAGTTGGAGCTACATATTTTACTTGTAAATCAACGAGTACTTGTTTGAAATGAAATTTGAAACAAAGGTTTGGTCATACAATTCTGGAGCATTCACAATGTCTGTTTTGCAGGATGTAGTTGAAATTATGAGAGAATCTCTGTATGATAAGTATGTTGACGAGCATGGTTTTGTGGATTTTGGTCGGAGTGGAGGTATGAGTCAACAGAAAGAAGCAAAAAGGTTTTTAAGCGCCCTAAACGAGCGATCAGAGTCACAGCAGAAAGATTGTTTCACAATTTCGGTGCGTGCACTTGTCTTTCCTATCAATTTTAGTGAAATATTTCTGTCATTTGAAAAATTGTTATCATGATAAATTTTTTGCTTCAGGAAATATACAGTTTGGCTGATCGGATTGGGCTAAAAGTTCCTGACCTCGATGCATTGGTTGAAAACTTAAACAGTGCAGGTTATCTGCTCAAGAAAGGGCCAAAGACATATCAGGTACGTCCAGACACAACCACATAGATAGGCACACCATTTGAGCTGATATTTTTATATCAGAAAATACATGTTTCTGGTAAACTTGTATACATTCCACAGATGAACACAAAAAAAAATAATATTAAGAAAAAAAGGGTGCCTGGAAGTAAAGTTCCATTTCTTGTTTTCCTTGAAACTCAATTGTACCCTAAGGAATATTTCATTCTCGAACCGTAAGCTACATATTCCTTTACAACTCATGTAATTCACATTCTGGAAAAAGAAAAAGAGGGAAAAAAAAAAAAAAAAAGAAAAAGGAAGAAGAGTTTTTAGTACCCATACCTCTGAACTTCTCGTGGTTTAGTACTTTATTATGCTCTCTAAATTTCAAGTAGTTTGACATTTTTGTCCCTGAAAATTTATTTTTCTATAATTTAATCCCTGAATTAGTCCAGAATTACCTAAAATTTAATTTCCACTAATCATTAGAGTTGATTGCTACTGTTTTAGAAATCCGGATTGTCGAGAAAAAAAAATTTAATACGAAATTGACAAGCCATAATAGTCCACGGAGCACAAATGCTATAAACCCCGCGCCCGGCCCCCCACCCCCCCTCCAAAAAAAAAAAAAAAGGTAAATAATTCTATGGTTTGCTACTTTTCATGCAGGTGTTATCGTCATCTTATTCACGCAGTCAATCATCAAGGTTAAGGAGTCAAAGTTAGGAACAATGCTAAAAGACACTAGTTATGTTGAGCACCATCCACTAGTAGAAGGTGGTCTCATGATATGAAACCTACAAATGAGACGTATATTTTATTAATGATGGTGTTTAGCTCCGGTCATGACCAAGTTGGTGCATCAAGGTAGAATGTGGATCTTGCCAACTTTTTATCGCAGGCAAAGTATAAAACTATAATCTATCATGTACACATTCCCAGAGAAAAAAGGGAAAAAAATTACTCGATTAAATTAAAGTCAAGTTCTCTAGAAGGATTTTGCATACAAATTTTAAGGTGCTTGTGACAGGGTGAGGTGCTCCACATGAATCAATTTTGTACTACCAGAATATAAAGGTTTTGTATTACTCTAAAGAACAAATGTTCGTATTGTAATTGTACAACAATTAATATGCTTTCTTTTCTTCATCATGGAATGATGATATAGGAGGAGAAAGTAACTTTGTTTATTTCCTTTAGTATAGTATATATGGGCAAGTTCAAGAGTCGTCATTTCCATCTATAGGTTCTAACCGCCATTCACTCCCATAGTAAGAATTTGGCAAACCCAACCAAAACTTGAAAGCCTCAGCAGCTCTCTTCCTCTCTCTCCTCCTATCTTGCCTGGCCTGTGAGGCGTGCTTGCTGGTGAACATCCTTGAGTGCATCTCCACATAAATTCTAGTGAACTTGGTCTTATTTGGAGGTATGCCATTCTCTTCCATGCAAGCCACAATTTCCAAAGCTTTCTTGAAGAAAGCAGCTCTAACACAGATATCAGCCAGTGTATCTAACAGCCCTTCGTCTGGTTTCAGCGGCGGCGGTGGCGGCAGAGAGGAAGAAGAATCGGGACTTTCTCCTTCATTTTTCGCGCCACTGCACCTCTCCTTCACTTCATTCCATAGCAAGAGTGCCTCTCCTGGTTTTCTAGCCACTGCAATTCCATTAGCTAGGCTGCCATAAGTGGCAACATCGGGGTGAAAACCGTTCTCTTTCATTCTCTGAATAATCTTCTTAGCTTCTTCGACTAGCCCAAGTCTGCAGTACCCTTCAACCAACATGTTCCATGCAACGATATCAGCATTCACCCGAGGGTCGTTGAGCATCTCTTCAAACACCTTGTTAGCCAGCTTCGGCTGACCCGACAAGGCAAAAGCTTTCATCAGAGTGGTGTAGCTGATCTTGGTGGGGGCAATTCCTCTCGCCCTCATTTCGTTGAAGAACACAAGAGCCCCTGCACTGTCATCAACCAGAATACACCCATCAATCAAGATGTTGTAGGAGACCACATCAGGTGCAATCCCTGCATCTTCAGCCATCTCCGTAAGCAGCTCCTTTGCCTTGCCTATCTGCAACTGCTTGCAGTAACCCTTGAGAAGTATATTGTAAGTAATCCGATTTGCAGGTACGCCGATTCTCGTCATCTCAGCGAGCACTTGACGAGCCCTGTCCATTGACCCGGAATTCACAAATGCAGAAACCACAGTTGTGTATGATACATGGTCAGGATGGCTGTCACTGTCCTCTTGGTGCCTCATAGCCTCTAGCATCCGAACCGTGTCAGTAACTCGCCCCACCTTCAAGTAACCCTTCATGAGAATTGTGTACATTCTAGTGTTTGGAGCGTATGCTTTTGGCAGCAATGGTGGCTCCAAATTGCTTGCCTTCACTGAATTGGGAAGCAACTTCTCAAACACATCCTGCTCATTCCGATTCGAATCTTCCACATTTGAACCCCTCAGAATCTTGCAAAGGTCCCTCCTTCCTTCCCTCATCGCTTGAACTATTCTCTCTGCAGTCTCCAAATCCCCGAGCCCCACATATGCCGCAATAAGGGAATGCAGCGTCGTCATACACAATGGAATCTCCTCCTTTAGAATCCTCTCCAACACAAACACAAGCAAATCCTTCCTTTCAGCTTTAGCACAAAGCTTGATCATCACGTTGTAACTAAGCACATCAGGTTTGTTGCCCCACTCAGGCATTTCATCGAACAGTTTCAGGAACATCCCAGTATCACCCAAATTGGCACAGGCATTAAAAGCGGCATTGAAAGCACCCGTGTCTGGCCTCGAATCCGCGACCAGTTCTCCATCGGAAAACTGGCGAACCCGCCTCATCACCAAGCGGAACAACTTCAGTGCCTCGGCGGGCCCGTGCTCGTCATCAGAGGAAGCAAGGCGGCTGACGACAGCACTCCAGGACTTGACATGAGGGAGGTACCCAGACCGGAGCATGGACTTGATCACCGAAGAGGCATATCGAGTGTGGTCCGCCTTGGCGGCCGCCACGGCAAGGAGGCCGAGGGCATTGGCATCGAGACGGCCGAGCTGCCGCTCATTGCGGAGGCGGGTGAGGATGGACTGGGCGCGTGTGAGGCCTTCGCGGGTGTTCTGGTAAGATAGTTGAGACACCAATCTGCTGAGACATGAGGAGCTGGGGAGATGGGGGCTCTCGGTGTAGGCCAACCAGGCCTCCTCTGTCTTCTTCTGGCGGAGGAGAGAGAGCAGAGTTTGGTCCTGGGAGAAGGGGGAGGAGAGAGAAAGATTGGTGGAGCGGTTTGTGGAGACTTGCAGGCGAAATGAGCAAGTTTTTTTGGTGATGGAAAAGGTTGGGAGAGAGAGAAGGTGGGATAAGGGAAATGGATTTGAAGTTGGTGACGGCGATGAAGATGGAAATGGCGGGCTCAAGGGTGGTGGGTTGGCGTTCATGGCTGGTCCATGAGATTCTAGAGAGAGAGAGAGAGAGAGAGAGAGAGGCCCAAATTTGTATTTTTGAGAGAAAATTTGAAGGAGTAGGAGAAGATAATGAGATTGGGATTAGTGAGTGGAAGTGGGATGTACTACGTTGAGTATATTCCATCCTCTTGTTTGTGATCACCGCTGGGCTTATGCTTTCTCTTTCATGGTTACAGTTCAAGTAGTTAGTTATAGTTGAACTTTATTCCCAAATGCCAGTTATTCAATACCCAAAAAACAAAAACTAAAAAAAGAAAAGTTTTAGCCAATTATTGTTTATCAAGAAAATTGAAGAAATTTTCAGTACCAAAAAAGAGAGAGAGAGAGAGAGAGATTATTAAAGTACGGTTAGATTGTATTTTTAGCATTGTTTTCAAAGAAAAGTCTAACATAATATGTTAAGTAACATTGATTCAAAATCTCCATTTAAGTGGTAAAGTGAGAGTTTTTACGATTCAAGAATAAAGCGTGAATAAACCAAAAATTCGGGAAGACAGGTGGAATTGATTTAAAGAATATTTATACATCTCCTTCTTAGTAACAGTATTTTTTAAAAGTTTTTTTAATATTGAGTTTAAGTAGCAAATGCGATTAACAAATGAAACGAGTATGTTCCACACTTGAACTGAAAGCTGATTAAAATACGGCTTGTACACAAAATATTGAAAAACTGTAAACTGTTTTGTTCTTATCTTACTAGACCGCATAACAAACTTCGTTAGATCAATATACTTTTCTTTTTCGTCCTTTGCTCCTATCTGAAGTTGCCCAAATAGTCCAGTCCAATGTTTTTTAGATGATGCATCATATGGACTATATTTCTGTCCTACTTGCTAATTCAACTTACAAATTGAATTTCCAGTTTAAAAACTCAAGTTATTTTAGTTTTTAACATTAATGGAATATTATCAGGCCCAACTTCACATGAACCATATTTTGTTCGCCAAATACATGCACATATATGTGTTATGTATGTATGTATACACTCACATGTCACATAATTTTAAGCAGTAAATTTTGCAAAATGACGTGGAGATAAAAATAAACCCAATTTGATTCTCATTATTCTTAAATATAAATACATAAGCAGAGCAAAAGGCAAATGGAAATAGCACATTCCAAACTTAATAGAAACTACTTTCCATATCGTGTGATAGAAAAAGATCCCTTTACAGCTTTGTGCACAAAATATATGATAAAAACTGCAAACAAACTATTCTTGAACTTACTAGATTTCCCCCCTATACAGCTCCCAAACATAAACTAAATCAAAACTAAGAACTAAATACCCATTCACCTGATATTTACCAATCCCAACCCACTAATTTATAGTAAGTGAAGAATGGAGAGCCTCCTCTTGTTCCCATTGCCAATTAGCTCCCTTTTATTTTAGTTCATCACTACCTACTGTAGTTTTGTTTACCGCCCCAGCAAATCCTAACCTACTCTAATACTTACAAAATTCACAGTTTCGGGTTTGAGATAGATTTGCTTAGGAGAGATGGAATGACCCTTGCCCTTCGGTTATTGCATACAAGAGCTTCTCTTTCATCGTCTCCTGGAAAGAAAAATGGAAACATTATCAGCGTCGGAAACATTTTGACAACATATAGATATTAGGAAATTGAAATATGTAATCTTCTCAATCTTATTTTTATGTTTTATTTCTTTATAATAGGCCAAGTGAATAAATTTTCAATTCGGACTTGGTTTATTAGATGAATATCTCAAATTTCTCTCATCTCAAGTTCTCATTCTCTCTTTTTTCCGTTCTAATCTCTCTTTGTTCAATTTCTCTAACTCAGTTCTATCTAATCACTCTTGGTTCTACATCATATTTGTTCTATGTTTCTTAAAGGAGTTTGTTTAAGGGTAGAAAGGAAAGAAATTTCACTTTCGATGAGTAGGGCGGCAGTTTAAGGTAATTGGCGCAAGTCATGACGCTCGGGAGGTCTGCGTCTACCCAGCCACTGCAATGCTGTAGGTGTAGAGAACACCCCAACAACGGTGAGAAGATCAGATGATGAGTAAACAAACTAAGAACAAGAGGAAAAAAGAATTTTTTGAGGTATGGAATAAAATGGCCAATACTAAGTTCTAACCTTTCGGACAATAGTTAGCTTTGGGTTAAGAGACGCCAAACCTCCTGGAGGAAGGCGTGGTGCCCCAGTCACAAACTGTAAGAACGCTCGCCGCTCTTTCATGTCAAACTCTTGTACGATTTCCAGCAGCTGAAGTTTAGGAAACAAAATTTTTAAGATTTAGGAAGGATGCAAGGGAAACATAGAACAAAATGTAAATAAGTAAGTGGAAGGCATGGGAATACTGACATTAACAACGGGAGGACTGCTAGCAGTGTACCCATGATCGAACTTGAGATGATCAAGAAGCTCATCAACCTATTATTTAAAAAAATAAAAATAAAAAAAACTAACTAACAAACTAACTAAGATTGATTGATCTATACACCAATTTAAAAGTAAAGTGACCAATCACGTACAGCCCATGAATCATGTTCTCCACATAGTAAGCGTTCCAATTCTTCTTCGTTAAAGATCTGAAGATGCTCTATAGGGAAAACCTGAAGAATCAAATATACACAGAAATTATTGATCGATGAGCATGAATTATCACGAGTAAAGCAGCTACTCTCTGTTGTAGGAAACTGAAGTTCAGAACTATTAAAATGCAGCAAAGATAGATTATAGTAGATGGTAGATTTTCATAAAAAGAAAACAAAAAACTACAATGTCCATATCCCTTACATGGATTGCTAAGTTATGATGAAGGATAGTTAGCTTTTTTTTTTTTTTTTTTTTTGGGGGGGGGGGGGGGGGCGGGGCAAGTGCACTATTTAAGGATCAGAATAATTTACAATCCACTCCACTTTGATAAAGAAAGTTTGCAATAGGGCATACCTGGTTAAAGCCTGATTTGAATGCTTCGACTTGTCTGGAGATTCCCGTACTTACACTTGCATCTACGATATGTGAAATATAGTCCTCCAAGTTTCCCATAGTTACCTAAGAAAACACGAATGCAATGAAGATTTTACTTAACCATTATTAAGATATCAGAAAAATGTACAAAGATCAAACTAAGTGGACACTAACCATCTTGTAGTCTGGACCGGAAGCAAGAAGAAAATCAGGATACCCAGGAAGTGTAAAATCAAGGCAAAGATCCTCGATTCTGGTGTTACGGAAGCACGAGTCAACTTTAAATGAGGAAACTTCTCGCCCTGTAGATTCCAGAAACAATTTTCTATCTGCAAGAGCCTTAAACTCTAGCAATGACCCACCAAGCTCAGGATCAAATGATAGGATGTCAAACAGACCAAGTTCCTACAGGGCAGAAAAAAAAAATAAATAAATAAATAAAAAGGTGAATGATAAAAAGATGGCACGTAAGTAGATTCAATAATTAAGAAATAGCTCATTACCTGCCCAAGAATAAGTTTGTAGAATGCCTTTGAGAAGTGCAGATCCAAGACCCTTCCATCTTGAAGAGCCTTTGCTACAATTTGTCCCAGAAGGACAAACTTTTCATTTACTTCACTTACCCGAATCCCATTAGATGCATCGGTTAGAGATGACCATGGGCGAGGAAACAGACCCAAAGGACATGTTACAAACTTCGTATTCTCCAGACACAGGCTTGCATCATAGAAAGCTCCATGATCCTCCCTCCACAGACCCAAGCCAGCCTTCTGAAATTCATGACTAACCAGGGTATAGAACTCAAGTGTTGGACCAAGACCTGTTCCAACTTCTTCATAATATTCCACCTCAAGAGGTACCTTATGGCGGGCATGCAAGTCCATAATTTTCTCAGCAGATCCCAGGATGTTGTTTCTGAAAACTAAAAACTTCTTGCGAGGCATGCCACCAGAACTCAGTCGCCTGTCATTTGCCGTGCCTGAATCACCAAGCGGGGGTTCATGAGGTTGACAATGAAATTGACCAAATGCAGCCAACCGGAAGAATTTACTCTTGGCCTCGAAACTGAATAAAAAGGGACACGAAGCCATTAACTGATTGCACCATGAAGGCATACCACCAATGGATACAGCCAACGAGTCACGCATTTGCTGTTCTAGTTTTTCTGTCAGCTTACTGCTTACGAATTCAATCTGTGGTACCGATGGTATTGCTATCTTTAAATTGTCTAAGTGATCTAGTTTTCCTTCAGCAAAAGCACCTATTCTTTCTTGAGATATCAGATGAAAGATAAACTTGTTCATCCTTTCCAAGCATTTCAGCAGACACAATATATCATGAGTAGGACTTGACTTCTCCAATTCAGAAGCAACCTCAGAAGCAAATATACTCGAGAAATTTGAAGTTTGCAGCAAATATTTCTCGCCTTTTTCAGAAATGGCAGACTTTTGAGCTGAACAGGAACGTTCTTTGAGATTATCAGATTGAGTTGCAGCCTTTCTATATGTCAAGGTATATACTTTACTCCACAACTTCATGGTGGTGACAGTTTCATTTTCTTTAATTTGTTTCTGCATAATTGCCTGGTACATGGTCAATTCCCGCTCAAGCTGTTGCCCTTCAAGAAAAAATAACAATTTTGGTGAAGCATCTTCTTCATGGCTACAACGTGCAAGGAAGTCCCTTTTCTTACTAGTATCTGCCTCTGAAGAAAATTGTTCTTCATCTGTTGATCCATGGAACATTGCTTGACGACTCGAGTCTCTTAAAAAGACTGCTTGTTCAGGAGCAGACTTCGACATATCATCCTCAACCTCCTGGTGAAAGAATGCAATTGAGGTTATTCATATGTTCCAAACGTTGGCTTAAAAGAAAATCAGAAAACAAATTCTCCAATTCTGTCACCCCACAAAAATCAAAAAGGGAAGGGGGGGAAAAAAAAAGAGCCCCTCTGGACCACCAAAAAGAGAGAATTCAAGATGAAAGAACAAAAACAAAAAAGATCTACAAAAACACAGAAAGATAATATTTGTTTCTATCAATATCGGTATCATCTTTAGTTAACGGACAAAAAGTTCAAGAGTAATACTTTTGCCCCCCACCCCAAAAAAAAAATATATATATATATGGTAAGAAAGAAAGAAACTAATACCTGCATCTCAGTCAAATCGGTCAACATGCTATCAGATCCTCTGCCATCTAAACTTCCCTCTCGGCTAGAACTTGCACTTGCAGGTGATTGATGTGGTAGCTTTTCGGATTGCCCCAAAGCAGTTTTATTCATGTGCTTCACTGTTTTGCTCTTGACTTTAGGCCACAGGAATCCTTCAACTGCCTCCATTGAAGAGAAGGGGTCCACACTCATAATATCGTCAGAGTAATCATGAAGGCCTGTCTCCCCTTCACCTTTCAGAAAACGAATTCTTAAACATGGATGCGTCATGCAACGTAGACTTGGAACAGTGGCATGCGAGTACTTCATCTTGCCCACATTACTCAAAATAACAGGGAAAGTTTCCAAGGAAGATAGTGCATTTTGCAATTTCTGAATGAGTGTTGATATGGGCAAGTCCTGAGACAGTGGATCTGATGAAGACAAAAACAGCCTCGCAAACACTTCAAATCTTTTTATGATGGAATCAACATTACTGTATTCAGCACAACATTCCTTTTGTCTTCTCAAATACTGGCCATCAGACAGATAATTAACTAATGACTTCACAATGCCACTTTCAATAAACTCAAACGTAGAGATGGGTTCCTTTCCATTAAGCTTCATGATGACTTGATGCAATACGCCAAAGAACTTCTCCTCGAGCTGACTAAGGTCATCATTATCCACAGAGATGTCCATCATTTCAGTTAATGACGTAGAAAAAGTTCTAAGCTCTTGAAGGACATCAGTTATCGTTTTGTTGGATTCGAATAGTTCTGATGAGAAGTAACTGGTTCTTATATGCTTTGCAAGATCATAAACAGAATCCTTTTCAAGCTGGCAGTCATTTTTTTCAGACACTGAAGCCAAGCTACCAGAAGCAAAAGCATAACATAAGCACCTAAGGACCTCCCTGGAACCAGACTTTTGACTTGAATTAGACGAGAACTGTGTGCCAGAAGACAGAGGGACCATCAACTGCGAACATTTTTCTGGGGTTAATACTGGACACTTGTCTGGACTCAACAGTGCATCAATGGCAAAAAAGACACCTTCTT
Source organism: Ficus religiosa (assembly GCA_024759925.1). Taxonomy (NCBI): domain Eukaryota; kingdom Viridiplantae; phylum Streptophyta; class Magnoliopsida; order Rosales; family Moraceae; genus Ficus; species Ficus religiosa. The sequence goes on along the minus strand of JAFMPE010178483.1, from coordinate 17,660 downwards.
TGATAAAAGATTTTAAGAAAACATTGGACAGCTTTTGCAGGATAATTTCAGCTATCTGAAGGGCCAATATCAAAACATGTGGATCCTTTCGAGTAAATATGCCAGCCAAGAAACTGCCAAACAGAACAGAAGCTCGTATGCATTAGTTAAATGTTTTTGCAAAATTTTATAGTTAAAGGACAAGAGAACCCCAATCACCTTGAAATATTGATATCCTTGAGCAATTCGACTAGCATGTCGGATGTGCTCAGACGAACCAACTTCTTGATAACATAAAGGCAGCCATAGCAAATATACAAGTTTGCACCAGAATTAACCACCTACACCAAAAAAGGTCATTAGTAATACACACAGAGGGGGGGGGTTTGGGGAGGTGTGTTGGGAACAGAATTAAAACGTGTCTTGCAGAGACAAACCTGGATTAAGAAAGGAAGAACATCCACCCCAAACTTTTGCAGAAGTTCAGGTCGATTAGCTAGAAAAGATTCCTTACCCAACAACTGTGGAGTATCTGGATCTCCAATTGAAACAGGGAGAAGCTCGTCTAGCAACCTCAGAACTTCGTTTACCTGTAGCAGGAAACATAGGATTCACAATGGTATTAAGTTTCTTTTAATAGCTGATGGTAGTTTCGTTATTTGTAAATCTCAAAATAACTTAAAAATATGCAAGGGAAAGCAAACAGGAACTTAAATTGAACTCTGTGCCATCACCCTAAAGGCAATGATATCAAACAGATCCCCAAACAGTGTCTTCTCCCACAGAGTGCAAAATACGTAAGTAGATAAATATCTTGCATGGTTTTTGCACGTAAAGTGGTGTAAGACAAATCAAATCTGTCATTCTTCATAGAGAAAATCAAAATCCAAACTCAGTTGCAGTAGACATCAAAGCATGGCCGACAGGCTAAGATGCAAACCTGACTGGATTGCCCGTCAATCATATGAGGAGAAGAAACTCCATGTGAGAGGTCGTAAGTAGACAATATATCCTTCAATAGGCTGCTAATATTAAGCTCGTGCAAAGTCCTGAAGGCTACAATTGAACCAGAAGAAAGTTTGACCAGTATCCCAAGCAAACCCTGCCAAACAAAACAGAATATTCAGATCGTCTCTCAAAATCCATATACACGACAAAAAGCTGATCCCTGTGAGATAAAAAGTATCAGAAAAAGTAAACGTACATTACAAACTGGTAGTGATAGAGTAGAGCGGCTATTTGAGTTTAAAAGATGAAAGGTCTGCTGAATTAATCCATGCTTACAAAGTTCATCCAGCTTCTCAGGGGACTGACTCAATCGCTCCGTTATCCTAATCAAGCAGATAGCTACATTTTCTACGAGCTGAGAAATTAAACCAAAGGTATGAGTTGGACTTGGAAAGCCAATAAACAATCTGGAAACACAAGAAAAACCTGGGAAAAAGTCCTAAATCGCTGAACACTTGAAATACCTGACTATCTTCATATTGAAGAAGATTGCATAATATTGGAACAGCCTCCATGAAAGGTGCAGGACATTCAGAAGGAAGTTTTTTACATATATTCATCACTGTGGAAAGAGCAACCCTCTGATGCAGAAAAAAATAAAGGACTTAAAGGATTATACAATGGGCCTCAGAGAAGGCAATTACGATATAAATGGCATAGGACGGTAGTATAAAATGCGAAAGTTACAACTAACAGCTCAATGTCATGTTACCTGTATGCTTGTTGAGAAGAAATCAAGAAAAGTCAGAACGGCCATTGTTGCCCCTGCATGCAAGCACGCAAGTGGTTGCTCCCGTGATATTTTCTCCAATGCTTGCAAACACTACATAAACAAAATAGAAGTGAAATTAAGATTTCAACATATACATTTTCTTCCCTTGAATAACCATTCAATGCACTGCATTAACTAGTCAACAAACACAAAAGGTAAGACATCAAAGTTACCTGCTCTGCCACGTCCATGTCTTCAATAGCCATTAATCTTTGGCAAAGAACAGGAACCGCATCATGGCGGATAAGAAAACCTGATGATTTTGGATACACATCACATAAATAAGTCATGGCCCGTATAGCCAACAATATGATATCCGGGTTAGTCCGGTGTCTTGCAAGCTTTACAAGATGCGGCGACAAGGAGTCGGCAGTCATGCTCGAGAGTGAATACTCAGTACAAAACGACAACACTTCGCATAGCTCAGTAAGCAATACTAAGTGTCCAGATTCCTCTTTTTCTTCACCTAGAGATGTTAAGATCCTCTTGAACTTGCCATGATCACTAGATGATCTCCGCCTCTGATAGTCCCGGATGTCAGAGTGTCTATGCTCAGCATCATCAGAATCACAGGACCCGTATGCCGAGTCCTTCTCAGGTTCCCCCTCTGACCGGCTTGAGGCCGAGGCAGATGATGAAGTATCCATATCATGGTCATCGGTTTCAGCAGTGGAGTTGGCCGAATTCAGCGGCACTTGAGCTGATGAACTCGGCCTGAACTCCATCGAACTGCAGGCCCGCTTATCAGCAGGCAAGTCTTCCACTGTTTCAGCACGCTTTTGCCCTCGATTTCCCATTTATACAAACTCAATCTACCACAGAAAATCCAATGAAATAACAACTTAATGATCAAAACGTTTCAATAGATGAAACAAAGGAAAATTTTTGTAGCATTTATATCCCATTAATATTAACTCAATCTACCACAGAAAATCCAATGGATGTAACACCTTAATGATCAAAACGTTATCATTAGACGAAACAAAGGCAAATCACACACACACACACACACACACACACATATTTACATATCATAAATTTGGGGAACCCTGAACGAATCATCAAACTGAGAGGAATCAAAAAATCACACAATGATGAACAGAAGAAAGGTTCACATTCGAAACCATCAAATTCATGAATAGATTTTTTTTTTTTTCCCTTAAAAAAGAAAGTCGAAGATCAAAACCAGGCGCAAATTGTTCAGAACCAAAAAATATAAAATAAAAAAAAAATCAAAGGAAGAACAGCACCGCCAACATGAAAAACCAATGACAAAAAATCTTTTTTTTTTTTTTTTTTACAAAAAAGGAGCAAACTTTATACTCATTTTACCAACATATTTGCCGATTTCATCAGAGATTCTCCAAAACTCTCAATGAATTCACAGCAAACGTAATAAAAAAGGTTTTTCACAAAAAATATATGCATATGTATGTATATACACAAATACAAGCATATCCATTCCTGTGTGTAAACACACAAATAATGCGAGCATAGCTAAAAACGAAAAGCTTCAAATTTGAGAGATCATAATCACAACAAAATCAATGATCAAAAGCACAAAATTTTCCTCAAAAAGAAAAAAAGAGGAAAGAAAAAAAGAAAATTTCCAATGATTTTTTTTTTCCCTTAATTTTTCTTTTCGTACCTAATAACCGTAGTCGTTCTTAATCGGTCTTCAAAAGAGTCGAAGACCTCAAGGAAAAAAAAAAAGTCGTTTTCCTTCTTCTTAGAGCAGAGAGATGCTTCTCTCTGCGAAACTAAATTACAGACTGTGACGATGATGATGATGATGATGATGATGATGATGATGAATATAGAGAGAGATATATATAAATATACACACACATATACATATACATATATATATATATATACACACACACAATGTAGGTCTCCGCAAATGTAAATGATATATCTCAGAAAATATATTCTCATGTAAATCTTTTGTGGTTTAGATTTTGATTAGGATTTTGATTATTTAATTACCTAAAGAAATTAATTAGTAGTTTTTTAAGCTTAGGAGGAGTGGTTCCGTGTATGTAAGGTGTATCGTAAGAAATGTAGGCTCTAAGATATAGGGTCCTAATTGGATCTGGTGTATATAAGAGATTTTGGGTGGGGTCCGTTGTGGAAAGGTAAACGATTTTCGACCGTACGATTAAGCGATGGTGTTATCTTTTAAAGTTGCGGCTGGATAGCATTAGCACGCCTTTTTTGTGATGGCGTCGTTTTTGACCCTGGGCCGAGCCCAATTTTGATTATATAAATAGTATTAAATAAATAATAAGGTTTTTAAAAATATTTGTTGTAAATAATAAATTTATTAGGAAAATAAAATGGAAATAAATTATTTATATTATTTATTCTAAATATTGTTAAAACCTGCTATTTATTTTAATTATTTTTTAATTACAATTTACTTCTATCTTCCTTTTAATTGTTTATTTTCAAGTTAACACTTTTCATGTGTAAATTAAGTGTCAAATTGCATTTTGATGCATGCTTTTCAAAATATTTGAAGAATAAGTTTTTGGGTGATTTGTAGGATTGCATCTAAAAAATGACATATCTAGATTATTATCCCAATTATAATAGCTTTAATTTTTTTTCCCTCCATTTAGATTAATATAAAGGGTCAAAAACTCAAGTTAGAGGGTGAAAAACATAAAACACGTATATTTGAGAGGTTGTTTCCACAATTTATTTATCAAATCCATCTCAGATGAGTCTTTTTGTTTAACTGATTTTTAAAATTACTATTAAAAAAAATCAAAGGGCCGTTTGCAATTTGATTGATGAAAATTTTGTAATTATATATATATATATATTTGAAGAAATGTAATTTTATAATTTTACGAGCTAAGAAACAACCGTTAAAAAGGAAGTGTTGCCTCTTTCCATCACGATTTTTACAGTTAATTGAACTAATTTAGAACAACTTGATATATTTAAAACTCATTCGAGAAGTTTAAAAAAAAAAAAAAAAGAAAAAAGGAAATTCCAATGAGAGAAATAGATATGAAACTAAAATCAAAAAAGGAAATTACATTATGACTTTTTTGGGCTTAGACACAACGTGATTTTGTTATATCTCAATATATCTCATTCAATTGCTTCTAAAAACTATATCTCATTCAAATTTTGAACATAAAAATGCTTGTAAAGTTTGTTAGTTGTTACATTAAAAGGGTTAAGTTGTTCAAAATTGAAACGTGACAAGGGAAGAGAAAAATTAACAAATGGTTCATCAAAGAATCTAATACAAAACTAGTAAAACGACGCTAGTTATGGTTTGTTTACAATTTCTTTTAGAAAAAAAAAAAAAAAGCATCGCCAATAATAACAACGATAATTCCTTTCTTGGGTCTAATTACACAATTATTGCATAAGATTATACAACCATTTGAGGAAAAACCTTTCTGCATAAGATGAGAGTTATTTGTTAATGTATGTAAAAGTACCCTGTTAGGTGTTGTACAATTTTGCAACATCATATTTTCATCAAATTCTATCAAATATACATATTTTATAAAAATACCAAATATACATATTTTTAAAAAAAATTTGATACTTATGCTATTTTATCATTTAAAAAATCCCACATAAAAAACAGAGAGAAAGAGATAAAATAGCATATTTATATAACTAAAAAAAAAGTAAATAGTATATTACGAAACTATTGAAATAAATAAGAGGAAATAAATTATATTTATGAATAAGTACATTTTTTACTAGGAGAGTAGGAGTAAGTAAATTATTATTAGCAAATAATTTATTTACTTGTAAATATGCTATTTTTTAGTGGAGTAAATATGCTATTTATTCAACAACTTTGTATATATATTATTTATTTATTTTAGCTTTTACAAATATGCTTTTTTACTCTCGCTATATATATTAAATAGCTCAAAGGAATACAAATATCGTTAGCAAAAAAAAAAAAAGGGAACACAGATATCTTTAGCAGAAAAGAAAAAGAAGACATTTATTAAAAAAAAAAAAAGAAAGAAAGAAAGAAAGAAAGGAATACAAATAATTTACAATATAACTATCTTCTTTGTGGACTGCTTTTACAAAAAGCCATAAATATATGTATATATGGATTCTCTAGGGGCATATTGTGCTAGATATCCACTACGTAGAGAAGGAATAACATGATTGGTGCATATTGCGCAAAGAAAGCAAGAAAAAAGCAAATTTATGTTGACATTAGTTATGTTTATGGGCACGCCAAAGTAAACTCAACAGTTGCCTTTAAATAGATAATAATAATAATAATAAATTGTATATGTACATGACAAATTGCCAACTGTGAAAAATAAATGTTGTTTGTCTTCTTTAGTGAAAACGTCATGTTTGATCACGACCCTTGCAGGTGAGAACGGGGAACACTAAACCATGCGTAAAATAACCAATGACCAAATCAAACACAAAACACAAAGCCCATTTCATACTTGGACAGGTTAGACTTATTTAAGTTAGGGATTATTGTATTTTAACAAGAAGTTTTACTTGCAATGAAAAGGAGTGTTACAAACATAGGTTAAAAGTATTGGTGTCTCCAAGGCATTTTTGTAAGGATCTTTCTGCATAAGACTTTATACTAGTAGGACATGTTTTTGACCGTTATATATGATAAAAAAACATATGAAAACAAAACAAAAAATTACAGAATAGATGGTTTTAGATACGAATTTAAGTTTAAAAAATAGAAATCCATGATAGAGTGTTCTTTAAGATACTATCATAAAAATCTCCATTTTGTAAATTAATTTTTAAGACTTTTAAAAGCAATACTGAACTAGCTCTGAATGAAAAAACACCCTTGTTGTCAAAGATCGTTTATAGCTCAACCTCAACAAGATAGCTTTATTTATTTTAATTTTTATTTTCTGAAAAAGTAAAGATGACAAACCACACAAAAAACTTTACTTGTAATCTTAAAAATAAACGACCACGTTGTCCGCACTCAAAAAAATTGGTCGCACTACCTTAAATCGTATCTCATTGAGAGATCATTAATCAATACGATCATAAATTATTAAATAACATCAATCCGTTTGACAAAATTTTACTTTTGCTTTTATTTTTAATCAGTAAGAAGGAAAAAAAAATGAAATAAAAACTACAGCTTTTCAATGTGAGAAATCCATATTTTTTGAAAGAGCTGTTTTTAAGGGATTTTTTAAAAGGCTTTTAAAGTTAAACTGATTTTAAAATTTTTTTAATAAATAATAAAAATGCTAAAATAAATAGACATTTTCTATGATAGAAAACTCTTCTGGAAATGGAAAGTTCTTCTAATAAATCATTTAAACACTTCAAAAAATAGTTTTTAGATTTACAAAGTGAAAAACTCTGTCCAAAAAACTCATCAGTTAAAAACGATCTTTACTTTAATCAAACAAAAAACAGTTTTATTCTTTGAAAAAGCATGGAAAATTCATTAGCACCAGCACCAACGTCCACGCGTCAACTGCAAAACTTTTGCTTATCTCTAACAACTAGTAAGCCAAATAAACACCAACCACTTTGCTATTCCAAATTGATAAAAGTCTCAAGCACCTCTCCCCACGGCAAAAACACATCCAAAAAGCCACACCAACGCCACCATAGTCCATAGCATTGAAAAGCCAACGCTAAAAAGAAAATTGGAGGCGACCCAAAATTATAATTTATATATAAATATATATGTATATCGTTAGTCAAAAACACTTTAATAAATGGTGGACTTATCACTATCAATCAATCAATTTGACGGAATTTCAGCTCAGAGGGGTAAAGAATTTTTGCAAAAATTGTGACAACCCCACTCTGCTATTACTATTTTGCATATTCTTGATTGGTATCTTTTGACCAAAATTCTAAGGAGCATGCAATTTTCTTTTCGCATATATGGAATCATCATAAACTTCCCAAAACCAATACCATCACAACAATAGTCCTAGCAATATCGTAGTCTACAAACGACATACTAGATGCTCCCAAGATTTACAGAACACTCTCTATAAATAATTATTCTATCCAAGTGACTCCTTAGTAATATACAAACATGACCACAATACAATACCAAGACATGGGCACCCACCCAACATGTCAGACAGATAACTAATTATTAATTTGTTTAGGGGACTGACCAACATCTCCTCCATTTGCAAAAACTCGATTATGGCGGCTTTGATTGGAGAAGAGCTGACATTTACTCTGTGCCTTGCATAGGAACCATCATATGCTGAGCCTGTGACTGCATTCATGAAGAAAAATAACAGGAATGTTAAAACCAGCACATAAATATGCTTAGTTCCTTGCAAAACAAAATCCAATTAAGAAATTGACTAAAACAACAAAGCAAGCAATAAATATTGATTGTGTGTTCCTTCCAAGTGATTTCATCATACGAGTTTATAATAAATCATTTATTCTACCTTATCCAGAGAATGGATTACCGAAATTTTTCAGTTAGACGTTATATGATGATGTATTGTAAGTACTCAGAGTCCGATCAGCATAATTAAGAAAGGTTCTGAGAGTTCTATTGAAGGTACTCCACTGACTCCAGACCATCAAGAAGGTACTGATAAGTGTAATTGAGTGTTGACTCAAAACAGAGTAAAAATATCGTAAAATCAGTTGCACGCTATAGCAGAGAACATGTGCAAGATGCAATCTTCAATGGTGACCAACTTCGGAGAGAGGGCTAGACGCAAGCAGCAAAGCAGGCCATCAAAAATAGCCCTTTCCGTCCAAAAAAAATATAAATCATGAAACAAATTTCTTGTTTGCACAAAGAACTATTCCAGATTACCATTCTTCTATTACAAAAATATAACAAATACAGAAAAACTAATACTAACTTATTGGGACGGTAAACTCAATTTTATAGACATGGTACAGGGTCTTTTTTTTTTTAATTAATTAAACCTATTTCCAATACTAATATTCCCTAACGAATATACATTAAGAGAATAAGGGTTGCTTCACCAACTTGAGGTCAAATTCCTTTGTGCCACCGTTGATGAAAAACGGGAAGTTACTAGCGTTTTAATACCAATAAGCTCAAGCTCTAGTGGGGTGATAACAGTAATACTTGGAGAGAGGGAGAGAGATTTTACTTGAGAACTTGTATAACTAACCCCTTGCGAGAAAGAACCTTGATGGGCAATCTGACAAATTAATGAAAGATGTTTCCGCCGTAAGAACACGACAGGTTTACACATGTATAAAACCACATAAAGCAAGCATGATTTATTCCATCAATAGATTCAGAAAAGAAGAAAAGTTAAGAAGCTCAACATATATTTATTCTCGACCTGAGCATTTGGACTAGGTTGAACATCTTTCTTGGCAGATGCATCTCCACCTTTTGCTGACCCCTTTGTATCACCCTAACAGATGTCAGGGTTATCAAAAAAGAATAAAGAATAAACTCCAAAAACAAATCAGGGATAATTAAAGGACCACTTTAACTAAAAAGGAGAAGTTTGACTTACCTCCATCTGCAACATCCAGCACCAAAGCCGACGGAAAGAGGAAAACAGAAAACGAAAGAGGAAAACAAAAAACTTGAAAGTTAGAGATTGTATAGTAAAGAAAGTTGTGATCTTTTAATGCCTAATCTAATGGCACTATATAACCAATCACAAAGCTAGGAAATTCCCTGTAAAGAACACGAAGATTTCGATATTGAGAATATCAGAGAGATCCAAAGCACCAATTTTAACATGAGATCCGATTTTTCCCTATCAAACAACTTGACAGAAAGAGTAAACACAAACGGAATATCACCTCTCTGTATCTGGTGAGGTAAATCTTAAGCGGATCTATGTAATCTTCAAACCCTAGAGTCGCCATAGCCCAGAGCAAGTCATCGCCGTTAATAGTCTTCCTCTTTTCCCTCTGGCATTTATCACTCGCCCTAACCAAAATTCAATCCAAAAAACCCTCCAATGACGCCAAAAAACCAGAAAACAAAAATCAAATTCAAAAACAGAGAAAAAGGTCAATCTCAATCATACTCGCTGGTGATGAAGCTGATGAACTCAGAGACACATTCCTGAACAGTCTCCTTGGCATCCTTGGCGATCTTGCCGTTATTGGGAAGCGCCTTTTTCATGATCCTGCTGATGTTGGCGATCGGGAGGTACCGATCCTGCTCGCGAACGTTAGAGCGCGGGCTCTGGTCTCCGCCGCTCTCGTGACTCCCGCCGCCTGGACTCGCCGGAGCTTCCGCCATCGCCGCCGCAGCAAACACGAAACCCTAGCCAACCACCATAACCACCAAACAACAAACAAAATCGCTCAAAACCAAAACCACAACCACAAAACCCTAGGTCCGCCATGGCTACGCGCAAAGGATAAAGAACCGAAGAAGAAATGGAAGAGAGAGAAACACAACAAACTGAAAATATAGATATTTATATAGAGAGAGTGTGTGTATTTGTAGGAGAGAGAAAATACCAGGAAGAAAGTTTCTAAATTTGGGCGCGAGATTATAGATCGGGTGGTAATGGAGGAGGATCGGACGCTGGAGAAAAGAGGAGATATGAGACGACTGAGATGAGAGAATGAGGTTTATCAACACCGTTCGTTGCTCTTATTATTTTCAATTTTGTTTGTTTTTTTTATTTTTTTATTTCTGTCTTTTCTTTTTGTTTCTTTTGTTTGGGAGGCTGATTATAAATTAATTAGTAATTATTTTGAGAAAAATATTAATTAATTAATTAAGTTATTTTTTTAAAGAATATTTTAGTGGTTCTTTTGGTTCGATGATTCCGTGCTCTTGCGGTGGCCTCCCAAGTTCTGATTACACCACGTGTTTTACATTTTGTCTCTCCGAGAAGGAAGCGGCTCGACCTCTTCATTGCAACGACGTCGTACTCCCATCTGATGTGCAACATTCATGAGATGTTTAAAAAAGAAAAAATATATATATTTTTAACGATGTGTCGAGAAGAATTTGGAGCACCGTATTAGGAATAATTTATATTGGAATTTGTAAATTTTTAAAGTAAAAGCTGTGAAGTGTTTTTGGTGTATCAATTTGAAATGAAAATTTTAAATTATAATTGGTTGATTTTTTAAAAACTAATTATAATTTTTGTTGATTTAACAAAATAAAACAAAAATTGATATGAAAAACTTAATATTCAAACCGATTGGTCAAATGCATACTATATATTAGACAAATTTTTTTTTTTTTTGGAAATTATAGACAGACTTTTAAATCTAATAAACTTGCACAACAGCATTGTACGAGAATAAAAAAACAAAAACAAAAAAACAAAACAATATGTGGACAACTGTCAACTCAAATCGGTTGGTTTTTATCTCAATTATTTTGATTTAATTGATTTGAAAGTTTTATCTTTTCACTAGTTTGGTTAGTGATTTTAGACACTTCAACCCACGAAAATATTTTTCAAGCTTGTCATATTGTTTAAAGTTTTCATACATGTTGTCCTTTGTTATAGTTACTTTTATTAAATCAACTCAAAATTTTAAGTTATTTTAGTTGTAAGTCTAAATCGACGAAACCATAACTGATTTACATTATTTTCTCTCTATATAAAATTCTAAACCGGCCAAATTATCAAATTAAAATCTTGTATCTGACTTTAATGCCTTCGTTCTTTTTTTTTTTTTTTTTTTCCCGACTGGCTAGTTAATCTTGTTCATATGTCTGCAAATCATGCAGCCCATGGATTAAAAATATGCTTTTTCTAATTTTATTTGGCTATTTTTTTACATCCAAATGCAAGAATCTAATCAATCTTCTAATTCTTTGCCCTTTTCAAAATTACTAATGGTGAGGACACAATTGAAAGGAAAAAAAAAAAAAGAGTAAATCAAATAAAAAATTATTTGTCAGTTGCTATAAGAAGATAGTAGTTGAATGGATAATATGGAGGAAAAAAAAATTTAGATAGGGATTTTTTTTTTTTTGAGTAAATATAGGGATAAATTTGAGGGGGAAAAAAAAGTTTCAATTGAGGCAAAAAAATGAAAAAAAGATGATAGAATGAAAAAGAAAAGAGACAAGAAAAAGAAAAAAAGAAAAAGATGCTACATGTCAAGTGTAGAAGGTATTGCAAAGAAAAGCATTTTAGCTCTTTTAATATAATAAAAAAAAAAGATAAAAATAAAGATAAAAAATAAAGACAAAAGATAAAGATAAAAATGAGGAAAAAGAAAGAAGTTATTAAAGTTTAAGGATAAAATAATCCTAAAATTGAGAACGCTGATAAAATAATATTAAGAGCCCTAAAGTTGAGGATGCATAGATAAAATAATCCAACAATACTACTTAAGAAACTTGTCCCCGTTCATAAGAAATTTAACCCGTTCTAACAGTAATAACGTAAAATTTTGAGTTCGTTTACTACTTTTTTCTTCCTTTCTCTTTGGAAATGATTGTTCAGAAGCTTTATGAGAGACTTAAAAAAATATATATATATATATATATATATATATATACCGAGTCTTCTAATCATTTTCTAGCCTTAAAAAGTTGCTAATCTGAGTGGCTCACCATAAGTTCTGTTTCAACTTTCAAGTAGTTTTGGACAACTATTCTTCTGAAAAGCCCTCACGTTTACAACTTTTTTTTTTTATTTTCTTTTTTTTTGGTTTCTTGAGTGCATTTTCCTCTTCATTCTTTTTTGCACAAAACTCAACTGAAGTTCCTTGCCATGCTAGTGGGATCCAAAAAAAAAAAAAAAAACAAGAAGAAGAAATCATGTTATCAAACTTATCGGGATTGTACTTGAATAATAATGTGGGTGTAGCACACTCGTGTAGACAAAGCACAAGACTTGTATCGGTCCGGCAAAAAGATGAACCCAAAAAAATGAACCCAGTTCATCTTTTTCCCTCTCCCTTTGCCCCCCTCTTTCTACGACATAAACAGAATGAATGTCCTACAGTAAAGAAGAAAGTTGCACAAAAGGGACCAAATAACAACATGGGCATCATGCCACCTATTAAGGTAACTAATTCTGACGAGGTACAGAACCTGGTCTCAAACATCTTCAACGGGGCCACATAATTTGACCTCGATGATCAGCTGGTGATTCACCTCGAGAACATTTCTATCCATCTAAAGGCTAAAGAAGCCAATGAGGCTGCTAGGAACTCAACTGAACTTGTGAAGATGCTTCGACGAGATTCGTGTCAACAGCAGCTCTACTGAAACTTTGAAATCAATCCAAAACATGAATCATCGATATGGCCTTGCCTTGGTAATCCTTACAAGGGATTAAAGGAACATCGGAAGGCAATCTGGCATAGTTGAAGAGGAGACTCCTGCTGAACCCAGACATAAAAGGACTTGAGAACAGAAGAATCAAATAAAGTTGATTTTACTTTGCCCCATTGAAAGTAAAGCAATTTCGATTACAATGAGATTTCATCTCCATACCTCAGCTAGGGGAATCCTCATTCTCAAGTAGCGGTTCTATAGCCAGGTTCTTCTCTTTACCTGAAAGGAAATAACCAGCTAAATGAACCACACCAGAGTAAAGTTCAATACCAGTTAATACTCAGATTCATGAGGGCAAATGGGCAAAAAAACTTGGACATTTCTGTCTTCTAAGTCTACCAAATAGATAACCAAGTATGTGGACAATAACCATGTACTATTTCTTGATAACATCTGCAAATATTCTAGTATTTTATAAGGCCAACGGAGTTGTTCTTGAAAAAAAAAAAATTTTGCCTAGAGATAAATAAATAAGATGTCGGCTTTCTCTTGCTTACCTCGGAAAATAGATATTTGCTTCTCATATCATGCTTGCATACAGGACAGAACGTCCCCCATTTAGTCAGCCACGAGTCTACACAGCCTGAATGATACTCTGCAAGTGCCTTTCAAGTTGGTTAATTGACAGCTAGGGACTTTATATGGCATGCCAGGACGAGAAAATATTACATAAGAATAAATTCCAAATGTTGATTAAGGTAAAAGTTAAGTGACAACCACTATAATAGTCGCTCATCCATTCCTTGGCCTAACAATGTCGTATGTGCAATTATGTGATAAACCATCTAAAGACAATGCACTTAAATTATGTATATGGACACAAGGAGCGAGACAAGAAAGGAACATCTTCCAATTATTTCCATAAATGGTACTTCTGTATGGAGCATAGACTTGTGAAAAATGACAGCAGCCTGACAAAATCATGAAAGTGGAGTCTTACCATGCTTGCATGGGAGAACTTTAAGGATCTCTCCCTCTTTGTAATCCTCAAGGCAGATGGCACAAGTTTCTCCAGCATGGCAATCATTCAAATGGGAAGAACTGAACATAAAGGAGGGCAAGGCTTCCACCATCTTTGTGTCTACATTTTTCGGGAGATTATTTCTCCCCCTCGAAGTTAGCCAGTGTCTTGGAGTAAAGATTGCTATGATCAAAATAGCTAATATGACAAGAAATGATATTAAAGATATCGCCAGCACAGTCCAGGCCGTTTCATTATTATATGGGACTATGCAGCACTCGCCTTCTTCCCCTCGAGCGTGCTTCTTCAAAATTTCACCAGCTTTCTTCGAAATGAAAACCGCATGCACGGAAACATTCTTGCGGTTTACCATCACTACAAACAACAAAAAAGAACAGAATGAATAACACATCAAACACTACAACTTTTCTCACTATATAAATTTACCATATCCCATTTGCAAGATTAAACAAATCGAGAAAGGAACATAATAATAAATGCAATAAACAGAATATTTTTAAAGGGACAAAAGGGCTCACTATAAACCAAATTTTCTTTGTCTTGATTGTCGTAAACAATTGCAGCACTAAATCCAGCATTTTGAGCATTTTGGACTTTATCTTCAAAAGCACATTCACCCCTAATTATCAGAGCAAAATTTACTCCGTCGATTTTTGTCGCTCGAAGATCATTACTTAGCGGTTTGCAACCATCTAGAGGGTTTGCCACATGAAGAGCTCCGCATATACCAGAACTATTGATACCAACAGCTATTAAGAAAGAAACAGAGAATTTAAGCACATTGGTTTGTTTAACAAAGAGCAATTCATCATGTTTAAGCAAATATTTTACGTGAAAAATACGAAGAGCAATTCTTCATGTTTAAGCAAATATTTTTACACGAAAAATACAGTAAAATCTAGAAAAATAATACAACAGAAAAGGAACAAATTTCATCGTGATAAGATGATGGTATGCAGAAATTAAAGCATAATGTCTTTCGGTTTCCCGCAATTTCTAAGCAACCAAACACCAAAAAAGAGAAAAATTTACCAAACTTGGCCGGAAGATCTGTCTAAAAATAGTTTTCTTAAACAGTTCAAGAAACGAAAAAGGAACAAGTTTTGTCAACTTAAGAGGATAGTAGGTAGAAATTAAGCATATTTTCTCTGGTTTCCCACAGTTTGTCAGCAACTAAACACAAAAAGGATTGAGAAAATTTACCAAATTTGGCGGGAAGGTCGGTGAAGGAGATAGACAAGGATCTGAGAAGAATTGTAGAAGAGGCAAATTGAATAAAATTAAGAGCAAACCCTAACCACAATCCTAGCAAAAATCTTCTCATTTTCCTCTTTATCACCTTCAATTACCTAAACCCAAACAAGAAAAAAAAACCAAGAAAATTTTTCAAGTTAATCAAGATAAAGCATAATTTGCATCAAAACAGCTATAAAATTACGATTGAAAATGAAAAAAAAATGAAATGAATGAGAAATAAGCACCTCTTGCATCAAGAGCTTATCGGCTTGGTTTCAAAGCCTTGAATTTCTGAAAATAACAATAATAATAGTAATAATAAACCGATTGAAAATAAAAAGGCTAAAATATCTGAGAAAAAAATCGAAAATTGATCAGATCAATACCTGGAGATGTTTCTGAGCTTCTTAAAAAAGAACTGATTATTTAATCTGAGCAGGTGAGAGCTGAAGTTATCTGGAGTTTAGTTTCAGTTTCGAGTTTTTTCTTTTATTTTTTCGATTTTTTTTTTTTTTTTTTTTTTTTTTCACTTTGTTGTTTTGGCGTTTTTGGAATGGCAAGGGCATGTCAGGCGAGGGAGTGTAAATTGCACGTGACAACTCTGGTGGGCCCAATCAATCCTCTTGGATCAAAACGCACCGTTTCACAGTATACTTTTTTTTTTTTTTTTTTTTTCCTTTTTTCCCCGGCACTGAATGTACATTTATTTTTTAAAGGGTCACATGCAATGATCCGGTTATTAAGTCGGAAAGTAAAAAAAGTATTTTTTGGTTTAAGAAGAATGGAAAATAATATTGTTATGGTATGAAAAATAGAACAATTTTTTAAAAAAAAAGTTAGAATTTTTGGAGCATGGTATTGAAACCCTTTTGTGTTTGGTTGTGTGTTTAAAAGATTGATTTGAATATGAAAAAAGATATAATTGTATTTGAATATGTTTTTATATTAAATATACAGTCCTAAAAGATAAAACGAAAATAATGACACTTTTAGGGATTTTTTTTTTTTTAAATTTCACCGATTAGGGGATACTTTTAGATTATGTTTGGGAAAAAAAAAAAAAAGAACATTCGAGACATTTGCATAATAAAAAATAAAAATGCTATTTTCTGACAAAATACAAAGGATATTTTGAGTACATTTTCCCTAAAGATAAGACCCTTTTCAAAATCAGAGCAAACCGAAATCGATGGTTTGTTAGGAAACAACGACAGATGTGTGACAACTTTGATGAATGACAGTGACACTATACAACTACAAAAAAATAAAATATAAAAATATAAATAAAAGCCCGGCAATGTGATAGAAAACGACTGATAAGCTATAATGTCGACGAACGACAGTATGCTTCTAAACGACAAGCAATGCTAAAAAATACAACATTAACAATTTTGTTTTGAAAGATGGCCTCATGTATACGACAATCTTGATGAACTGCAATATCCTTATAAACGTTGGAATCGAAAAATAAAAATATATTAGAGAACGACAACACAGGATATATAACAATCTAAATGAAGCTTGTGTTTGGTTTATCGGTAGGAAATAAAATTTTTAAATTGAAGTTGATTGAATGAGAGTGATACTGTACAACTACAAAAAATAAAATATAAAAAATATAAATAAAAGCCCGGTAATGTGATAGAAAACGACTGATGAGCCATAATGTCGATGAACGACAGTATGCTTCTAAACGACAAGCAATGCTAAAAAATACAACATTAACAATGTTGTTTTGAAAGATGGCCTCATATATACGACAATCTTGATGAACTGCAATATCCTTATAAACGTTGGAATCGAAAAATAAAAATAGATTAGAGAACGACAACACTAGATATATGACAATTTAAATGAAGCTTGCGTTTGGTTTACTGGTTGGAAATAAAATTTTTAAATTAAAGTTGATTAACTTTTTAAAAATTAATTATGATTTTTATTGATTTTTTAAAAAATAAAAATAAAAACTAAGATTAAAAAAATATAATTTAATTAGAGTTGAGTTAAAATGTTAAACGAAATATAAGTTAATAGCCTTAGAAGCAACGGGAACCAAGGAAACGACAACATTTATGAGAACAATCCCGATGAAGAGCACCCAAAAGGACAAAAGTCTTCCAGAACAACGACATAATTCAACATATGACAATTGATAGAAAGCGATAACATCAAATAAACGACAATATTTAAGAACGACAAATATTTAAAAACTAAAACAACTTTAAAAACGACAATAAGTTACAAAACGACAATATAAGCTGCACTGCGATCTCAATTAAGCAACAGCTAATCCAAAAGTACAAATACTAAAAAACGATAACAACTAAAAAACGACAATTAGTTACGAAAAGACAATATTAGCTACAATGCCATCTTTATTAAACAACAGCTAATCCAGGAGGAACAGTAAACAAAGAAACAAC
>JAFMPE010178372.1:0-18192 GCA_024759925.1 Ficus religiosa | reverse complement strand
GGTGGGTACCAATGGTTTGGGAGAGAATCAGTGGTAAAATAGTGGCAAAACCATGTGCTTAATTAACGCGGAGGACCCTGGGGAAAAAGTTTGTTGGCCAAATAATAGGGAGAAATGCTTTATTATTATTATTATTATTATTATTATTATTTAATAAACATATTAATATTTTTTAATTTATTATTTTTAATTCTTTGTAATAAACTAATGAAAATTGCCGGTACTTAGTGCACGTTTGGATTATAGGTTGTATTTAAACATTTATTCATGGCCAGTACTTAGTGCACGTTTGAATGTACTTATTTAATAAACATTTATTCAAACTAAGGGGGAGTTTGGTTGAATGGTTCAAATCATTTAACTCAAATTTTTTTTTGTTTTTTTCCCAAAAAGTTTTTATCTTTTTTTCAAAAAGTTTTTTGTCTTTTCTGAAAATTCAAAAAAATTTTCTATTGAAACTTTAAAATCTCAATTCAAATTACTCTACCAAACAAACCCTAATTCTTAGACGAAATGGGCAAGTGAACCACTGCCAGCTGTAAAGCAAAGCTTGTGTCAGCATATGTTTTTAAAGTAATTCTTCACTGCTGCAACATTGCTGTGGCATTGCTATAGCATTCCTGTTTCAATCAGATGCACTCCAGCTGTCTATTTTATCATCTCCTCATGTCTAGTGGGCCTTCACCTTTTTGGCACCGTGGGCTCTAGCTGTAAGGCAAAACATAAAATTAAACTTAAAAACATGTTTAATGTCAAATTATCTACAACTTTCTACTCTTTTTTTTTTTTTTTATAACTAAAGTAAACTATCTAATTTTATATAAAATACTAAAAATGAAGGCATATTATCTTGAAATATCAACAATTAATAAGCTTAAAAGCATGTTAAATAACTCTATTTCATAGAGTTATCACAAACCAAACATGAAAACCTTCAAATTAACTAGAAACTTTCCTCCACATCTGCCAAAAAAAAAAAAATTTATTTTGTAAGAAAAAGTGAATAGTTATAGATATAGATATATGATAGGTCTGCTTCTATGTGTTTATTTTATAGATAGTAATTCCAAAGGCATCGTCATTAAGTCGTTCAATGACCTTCATCAGGATCGCCAGAAAGTTGCGCTCAACCTGCATAAATTTAAGATATTCACATATCAATTATCCTTATAGTTTTAAATAGTTCACAACAAAATATAAGTGTTGTTGTTGTTTTTTTTTTTTTTTTTTTTGGGAGAATCGCAAAATGTAAGTTGATAAGTGCATATATCTCTTAATCCAAAAAGAATTAAAAAAAAAAGGAAAAAAAAAAAGAATAATAATAATGCTAGGATTTTCCAATCCTGATTTTTTTTTTTAAATCCGCAAACGTAGTGTACGTGTGTGTTATTGTTTTGTTAGTGGATGTTTATTAAAAGATGACAAATCACCGTCACATGGTTACAACAAAAAGGCATACTAATTAAAAATCTCTATCACTATTCAAACAAGAGTATATATATATATTGATTTATGAATGAACAATTTTATAACCCCGTTCAAAATTTATGAGTTTTTATATATTAAGGGAGCTATTTTTTTATTTGTAAATATGTGAGTTGATCGTTAAAAATAAAAGAATATTCAGATTAGTAACTTGTATAGATCTTTTAACTAGTTAGAACGAAGCATAAAAACATTCCAGGAAAAAAAATGAAATTTAATATATATGTACATATATAATCGAATTTTGATATATATATATATATATGTAATAAAATGGTAACAATTAAGTTTTCGTCTGATTCGTTGGTTGGAGATGAAACTTTTAAGTTAAAGTTGGTTAACTTTTCAAAAACTAGTTGTTAATTCCTGAAATTTGACATGGCTCAGGCCTAACCCATATCTTGCAATGTGGGCCAAAAGCGGCACGTGGACTCTAGCTACGTTTTGGGATCATTGAGTGAGCTGTGATTTGAAAGGTAAAGGAACATAAATGTGCCCATTTATTTGGTCCAATTAAACTCTTAGCCGTCTTGAGAGCCTTTGACTCTATAAGAAATTAGAATAATAAGGGTTGTGCAGCACCTTAAAGCTACCACAAAATACTTAGTCTAATTCTCTTAGTCTAAGTAAATCCTACAAACGCACACATTAAAGCCCATAGAAGCCCAAGGAATATTCCCATAATATTATCCTTTTTTTTTTTTCCCTTTAGATGGGAGTTTAATAATATTTTGCTGTAGGTATTAGATATTCATCATTTAAGCAAAACATCCCCTGCTGAAAATGTCTTTCACCTATGGACCACCTAAAAAATGTCCACCCGAGGTATTAGAACAGCTATCCAACTACTTTCCTAGGTGTCTCTTACCAAGAAAACCCACTTTGACTAGTAGAAAAAGAACAATATTAGATATCGCTAATATAACGTCATTTTTTCAAAAGCGACGTCTAAAGTAGTCATTTAAAAAGCTTTTAACGTCACTTTTAATAAAGCAACATCAAATTTATTTATCGTCATTTTTCTAAAACCGACGTCTTAAAAGTTAGGCTAAATTTAGGTGATGTATATATATAAATGTAAACAGCTATTTCAATCAATATTAGTTTTTCTTGATTTTGTTATAGTGACGACTAGTTCGTATTGTTCTCTAACATATATAGGATCATTATTCTTTTTTCTTTTTCAATTTTTAGCATCTAGCAATTTGTTTATCTAATTGTCTTTGTTAAGGGAGATGCTTTAATTAAGTTTTTTTTTTAAGAATAAAACATTAGGCATCACTAATTAGATGTCACTTTTTAAAAACCAAAGTCTAAAATACTCACTTAAAACTTAAAACGTTACTTTTTAAAAACCGACGTCTAAAGAATACAGACCACTTTTGACATCAGTTATGTCAAAACTGACGTTTTAAGTGTTTCTTTTTTTTTTTTTTTCTTCCCCAAATATTAATTTTAGTGTTGATATAGAATTAAATATATTAGAGACATTATTCGTGATAATTATAGTATTAAAATCTAATGACCATTCCTTTCAAAATAAAAATAAAAAAAATTTAGAAGACAGTTCGGTAGTTGTAGAGAAACATTCAGTTTGAAATTCAAAGCATTGAACAACAAAAATTCTATCTTCCATGTCAACGACAAATTCAAAATTTTTTTTTGGGATAATAAAAAATGGATATTTATCTTCTTAAGAATTTAATCCTACTTTTTAAAGAAATTTAATCCTAACACCAAATATATAGAAAATTATTTTAGATTTGAAAAAAAGAATTTCCCTAATTAAATTATTTTCAAATATGTTATATATATATATATATATATATATCTTCAATTACGCCAAAAAAAAAAAACAAAAAACAAAAAAAGAAAAAAGAAAACACCCAAAAATTTTTGACGGTTTTTAGTAGGCACATAAGTACACATCGCTATAACGTTATAGTAGACTTAAATTTGAATTAACTAATTATTACATTAAAAAAAATACATGTGAAATTTTTTGCGGTTTTAACTTCAAAAAATATTGAAAAAATTTGAAATAAAAGTTGCCACTTCCCACTTTCGTAGCTTGCATATACTTGTTGTGGTTCTCTCCTAATTTCCTCACTCATTCTATATCTCTACTTTTTCTTGCGTTCTTCTGCACATATTTATCTCCTTTTGATTTACCTAAACGGCTCGAGTTTTAGCAAAAGCCGCTCTACGTGGTTGTATCGATTGGTTGAAAGGTCTGAAAGAGAATGTTATTCTAGGGGGGATCTATTTTTTTTTTATTTTATCTTTTTTGTTTATTTCAATTCGTGAAGTGTTACATTTTCAAAAGACGCCCTTGAGGAAGTATCAATTTTGATGTTTTACATCGTCCTTCATTATCTTAATTTTCATCATGTTTGTTTCAGTCCATCATCCAGTTTCAATAGATCGTGCCTTGCGTCTAGGCACATGTGAAAGCGCATTTTTCTACTTGAATTTCTAGCATAAATTCCAAATGGAATGTTTCAAATCATACTCATCTTTTTCATTTTTATTTTTATTTTTATTTTTATTTTTATTTTTATTTTTTGCAGGAAGCGTAAACAGACGTTTTACTCAAAATTAAGAGGAATAGCATCAAGTACTTGTGTTATGGTGGGTCTGCTTATTAGTTCTTTAACTCTAGACATGACTTACCATTTTTTGATAGTAAGATGAAACTCATTCTTTTATTTATTTTATTAGTAGTATAATTTTGTTTTTCGAGACATGGAAGGCATCAAGGCAGGAAGAAGAACCTATAAATCTTATGATTTTCAGCTGGATTCCAAGGAGTGGAACCGTTTTGCGGATTGGGTGGAGAAGATAACTTCCACACTCTTTTATTTTAGTTTTGCTTTTTTTTTTTTTTTTTTTTTTTTTTTTTTTTTTTTTTAGTTTAAAATTATCTATTCTATATTTCTTTAATTTTTTAACATACCTTTACCGTCGATTTTAGACGTCTAAAGTACTTAACATTTAATGTTAGTAGCCTAGATGTCGGTTTTTTGACTAACGTTAAAGGTTTTATCGTCGCTTTTTAAGCGACGTTAAAAGGCTTTATCATCGCTTTTTAAAAGTGATACTTGCACAACACAATGGAATCCGACTCCATAGATCCACCCCACGAGAGCACCACCATGACTGTCAAGAAATTTGGTAATTAATATAATAGCAACAAAAAGGGACTAAATTTAGTAGTATTTATACTGTATAATTGCTTGTAATTAGTAATCTAATTAAACTAATATTCATAAGCGTATCTCCAATTTTCTAAACGTCAACTTAATTTATAGTCGTTTCTATTCGAGCTATTGATTTATTTTTCTACCAAAAGAAAAAAAAAATTAAAAGTTAGTTGATTTGTTTCTATTTTTATTTTTGTATCTCGTTATCTTGTTTTCTGCAAGAACATTTTGAGATCCAAATTTAGACTCATCATTTAATTACTGTTCCGGCTTCTTCTCTTCGTCTCTCTGTTTTTTGTTTTTTGTTTTTTTGTTTTTTGCAATCAATTCGTTGCATTTACACCATTTAATTGGAGCTTATTGCAATAGTTGTCCAACTATCATTACTTTGTGATTACATCCAACAGAAATTTATAGTATATTTTTCTTGCTCATGAATTCAGGTGGAAATATATATATATATATATATATATAATAGCAAAGTATAATAGCAAAGTCACACGTGAATTAAAAAAAAAAAAAAAAAAACACCATAGAACGGAATCAGCCAGGCATAAAAGAAACGTTAATGTATTCAATCTCTAACTGCAAGCAAACCAAATAAGAAAACTTTCAAATTAACTGAAAACTATTTCCTCTACATCTTCCACAAAAAAAAAAAAAAAAAAAAAAAAAAAAAAAAAAAAAAGAAAAAGAGAAATAGATATATATATATATATATATATATGATAGGTCTGCTTCTCATGTGTTTATTTAAATCGTAATTCCAAAGGCATCGTCATTAAGTCGTTCAATGACCTTTATCAGTATGGCCAAAAAATTGTGCTCAACCTGCATAAATTTAAGATATATATTCACGTATCAATTATCCTTATAATGTTAAATAGTTCACAACAAAATATAAGTTAATAAGTGCATATTTCTCTTAATCCAAAAGGAATAAACAAAAAAAGGGGGGAAAAAAGAAGAATAATAATAGTGCTAGGATTTTCTATTCCTGATTTTTTTTTTCCCGACAAACATAGCATGTGTGAGTCATTATTTTGCTAGTGGATGTATATTAAAAGATAAAAAAAAATATTTCACATGATTACGATGTAAAGGTTGTACGTAGTAATTAAAAATCTCTAACACTATTCAAACGAAACTATATATTGAAATATGAATATTGATATATGAATGAATAATTTCATACCACAGTCACTACTATAAAAAGTGGATTCCATGAACAATCGTGGAATCCATAACAGTTTTTTTAACCATCATGGAATCCACAAAAATGACACCAATGTGGTGCTACTGAGGAAGTTTCCATGACGGTTTTCAGCGTTGAAAACCGTCGTGTAAAGATGCTCTTCTACAACAATTTCCATCAGAAACATTTTAAAAGTTTATAAGCATTTCAGTTACAAAAAAAAGTTCACATACCAAAGTTATATAAGGTTAAAAGTTTGGTGACTAAATGAGCCATTTAGCCTAATAATTTATTAAGAAAGTTTGGGTGCACCAATAGAACGGATAAAATATCCACAGTCTACAAACATTCTTGTACTCATTTTCTTTTCTTATCTATGATATTTTAGTGGGATGGAAATACGATGAAGGTGCTAAAAAAGTGCTGATCTAATTAGAATGTCTGAATACGTCTATTGATTTCTGTTTTCACCATTTGCTAGAGAAAAAAAAATATATAGAACCAACAAAAAACTTATTGAATAGTGACAAACAATATGAATAAACATTGAAATAAAAAAGTTCAATTTTTACAATTGCATATGAATTATTATATCTTTTTAAACCTTTTTATGGAGTCATATATGAAATTATTTATAGATTATACTTACAGTCACAATTAGTAATTCCTATCCAGTCTTTGATTAATTATTTTTTTTCGAACGTAAAATATTATAATTTTTACATGAATTTTCTCAAGCACTCATCTTGACTGATCAGTGATGTCTGATGATCTCTCATATTCTCGGACAAAGCGACAGAAGAAGAGTGGGCTGAGAATTTATTAATGGCCTCAGAGAATAAAGATCTCTGTCTTCACCATTTCTGTCTTTGCATGTTGATGAACTGACCCCATAACATAAAGTTCCATCTGCAAAACCCTAATTGGTCTATAGTAGAATTTATTTATATCCGTATCTTGTCTTTTACTGTACAAAATAAATTATTTACGTTCTTATTAAAGAAAATATATTAAAAAAAAAAAAGAAAAGAAAAGGCTTGAAAAATAAACATGTGACATGTATAAGTTGAAGAACAAAGAAACTTCGTCCTTTTGTGATTGAAGTGCAAAAATTTAAAGAGCACATCTTCCCTCTAATATGTACTTAATAATAATAATAATATTATTATTATTTTGTTGAATAAAAAAATCTAGTGGTAACTCAATCATTTCTTATTTTTGAGATTTCACACAAATAGAAACAACTCTTCTGGATTGATTTAGGATTCGAATATCTGATCTCTCACTTGATGAGATCCTTAAAGTTGAATCTCACGTTAATCCATCCACCCATGCGTGAGCTGTAATAAATAACGAGAGATACGGTACATCTGACCTCTTACGTGATGAGATCCTTAAAGTTGATATCTTACGTGATGAGATACTTAAAGTTTGAGATCCTTAAAGTTGATATCTTATGTGATGAGATCCTTAAGGTTAATTTCCCGTCAACCTCTCCATCCTTGTCTGGCTGTAATAAAGAGAGAGAGAGAGATAGAGAGGTGATTTGAAACAACTAGTGGTATTGAATGTTGGTGGTTTGTCTTTTAATGAGACAAACTAGAGGTGGATTTTTTGCTATTATTCAACCTGGCGTGTATAACACAGCCAATGGTTTTTGGCAAGTGGTTTTGTTCTAAACCGGGTCTATTGCACATAGTTAGTGTAAAAGCCTAAAGGGGTGGATTCCATTTTAAATAAAATGTAGAAGACGTGATTTTGTCGCTTAAAAAAAAAAAAAAGTGGATTTTAATTATTATTTCAAAAAATTATGATAGTGACAGTACTTCTATCTTTTTTTTTTTTTTTTTGTTGCTAAAGGACAGTACTTCTATCTTATTGTTTATTAGATTATTTAGAAATAATTAAATGTGTCCCAATGTAAATTTCTAACTTGAAAATTCATATATTAAATTAATTTTAATGATTAAAAGAACAGTATACTATCCAGTAAGATTTAAAAATTACACCTTTTAAAAAAAATAAAATTATTAAAAATACGTACGTTTCCTATCATGATATATATATATATATGTATATATGTATGTATGAATTTTTTTAGCCAAAAGGAGCTTGTTGAGTCATATGCTTGTCGATTGTCTTCAAGGCTGCACGTGTTTAGTTTTATGAATAAGATAAGAAAGCCTTAACCCTTATATCTAGGAGATTGATAATAATAATAATAATAATAATAATAATAATAATAATTTATGATCAATTCCTGTTTATAAGCATCCAAGCTTCTAGCCGGATAGTCCTAAAAATAATATTAACGGTAATAATAAAACAAAACCCAAGTTTCGATCGAATTTTATAACTTTTTATAGTCTTCAACTTTTTTTTTTTTTTTTCCCTAATGATCTGATCTTTTGCTATGGAAAAGTGGACGGTAATATTCATCAATATATGTACTTTCCCTTTTTGTCATTAAGGTTATCAGAGAAGTGATTAGATAAATATTATACACAAAATTATCGTTTAAAACCTACTAAATTTAAATTTTGTAAAAAGAAAAAAAAAAAACTTGAGTTTTAGTCAGTAGCTTCTATTATCTATATACAACATAAAAATCTGTTAAACAACATTTCAAGATTCTCTCTCTAAATCCATAAAGCCTCTGAAAACTGTTGCGTCCACATAAAACTACTCAATTCTATTTCTTAATAAGAATTTTTTTTAAATCTTTTTGAAATAATTTTTTTTTTCCTGAACGATATCCATTTTTTTTCTTGAAAAGGTTGAAGTGAAATTTAAATTTAAATTTCTTATTTTTGTTATAATTTATTTATTTTCTCTACATGATAATAAACCCTCCAGCAAAATTAAAAAAAAAAAAAAAAAGGAAAAGACTAGGAAAGAGACAAAATGTGATAATTGTAATATTTTGTATTGGAAATGTGTGATATCTACAAATCACATAATTAAGCTTTAGGGGTCTCAATTTTTTTTTTTTTTTTTTTTTTAATGAATCATGAAGAACCGCCCCAACAGCTCAAGTACATGACTTTCCTCAAAGACTCCTCAGACTGTTTCAAATTAGAATAATCTCTAGACTTGGAAACTGCACCAACAGAAGACGGATTCTTGGCCTGAATATGAGAAAAGTTCCTAGTAATATTGGTCTTGGCATGTTGTTGAAGAGACCTCAAAACAAAGTTCCATCTACAAACTCCTAATTGGTCTTTCAATGCCTCTACCGCTCCAATGCTTGCCGCCACCACCAACGCCGATCTACTTGCTGAACCCATTATTCCTTACTTTTTTTTTTTTTTTTTTTTGGGCTTAGAAATTTGATGAAAAGAAGGTGTTTGGGATTTGGTATTGCTTGCTATTTGCTGAGATGAATTGGTTGGAAGTGATGGGATCTTATATATATATATATATATATATAGATGATCTATATACACACGTATACATATATATATATATAGAATAATGGAATGCCCTCGGGAAATGAAAAGTGAAGCCAATGGTTTTTTGGCTGGAGGTAGTAGTGCATGGAATAAAACCAGATCCAGATCGGATCTTTTGCATATATTCTTTTGGACAGAAAGTGTGAATTGGTGTTAAAATAAAAATAATTGCATAAAGTGTCAAATAGAGAGAGAGAGAGGGAGAGAGAGAGAGGGTTGGTAGTTGCGTTGTATTTGGTCCCTTAGTGCCACTTGGTACTCAAGTTCCACGTGTTGCTTTGCACGTGCCGGGTCTCGCTTTTTATGTGTTGGGTGGCCTTCCAACCTTGAAATGCTCTAATTATCATATTCTTAAAAAAGATAAAAGTCGTTGTAGAGTCCCGTTTAGAGTCTTTACCAATAAAGTTCATTTTATAAATCGTTAGATAAATTTTAACAGCTTAGATGTTATTTATATATGATAGTTATAATATATTTTAATTTATATAATTATATACTATAAAATAAGAAAAAAAATTTTAAAAAAAAAACACCAGCAATCCACCCCGTCGACCCTCCACCTCCCCTCGTACCATGCCCAAAGCCCGAAGACGGGACCCCCCTACTCCATTTCCACATGACCAAGGAACCCCCCCCCCCCCCCCCAAAAAAAAAAAAAAGTGCCTAGACCCCGATGACGATCCACCACGAGCCAGATTTGAGCAACCTAGGCGCCCCTGACATCGAGCCCTCGGCCCCCAACCCTGTGCTTAGATGTTGATGATCACCCCCAACCCCCCCCGGGCCCCCCCAACGACAAGCCCTCCTTTCCTAACTCCGCGATCTCCCCGACCCACATCGAGCTGACCATGTTAGTGTTTTTTTTTTTTTTAATTTTATTTTAAATTTTTTAGTCTATACTACTATGTGACATGTGCATAATAACTATCCTACATTAATTAAATTTTAGCCGTTTGATTATATCTGTATAGCTTAAAAATAAGCTTTCTTAATAGGATATATAAAAGAAGTTTTATCACATACTTTCGTATTATTATTGTTGTTGTTGTTGTTGTTGTTATTGTTTTTGTTATTGTTTTATTATTTTCTTTTCTTATATAGTTATGGGAACACGATAGCTCAATTATCAGTATCTAAGCTAACAAACAATACATTTTTGTTTTCTATACTAAATCCGTTTGATTTATAGATTCCAACTCATAAATTAAAATTTTGTTTTATAATACCTTTTCATAAAAATTTGAACTTTTTATTCCAACTTAATGTTACTTATGATCCAAATGGACATATATTAGACCATCTCCAATAAGAATGTTAAACATATTATTTTATTTTATTCTTCAATATACAATGATATTAATAGGTTGTCTACTTGAATCAACAAATAATTTTATTTTTTTTATTATTGCAATAAAATCAATTAGAAACCAACAAAAGAAAAAAGTAAGTAGACCTAACCCATTGAATCATAACTATATCCACTATTCTGATATTAAAATTAAAAATTGGAATAGTGGATTTTTTTTTTTTTTTTCATTTTCATTTTCATTTTTTTTGGACTAGGCGTAATCTATCGGTATTGCTGATTAAATCTAATCACTGCCTCTCTTGCTAAAGTTCATATCCATATCGAATGTATTTGAATAAAATCATAAGAATATGTATACTGTACACCTTAATTTTATTATGTTATTTCCTTGGAATTATAGTTCAATTCGTCAGAGTATTGCCCTTTCAAGACAGAAGTTGCGGGTTCGAGCCCCGTCTCATTTGTCAGGGCCATTCGGAGTAAGCTCTTTGGCTTGGACAAGACATTTAGTTCATGTTGCTATTCCTGGATCCAGAGGAGAATTCGTTCGATGAAATAATTTCTTAGACGTATTGCCACATGTAAGAGGTTTTGGATACACTTTTTGATAATGGAATCCGCGGACAACCAATGAAAGACGGCCATTATAAGGTTTACAAGTCTTTTTTCAGATGTACTCGAAGGCAAAGAAGGAAGATTTCATGAGACTCTACATGGCAAATGAGTTGATTAATCGGGGCATTCTGTCATTGTCGTGGGGCCTTCACTTTCATTACATCAATGTATTTCAAATGTTATATATAATTTAATTTGTTATGGTTATTATTATATTTTAGTATTCATATAAATTAAAAATGATAATATGATAATAATTACATTAAAAAGTCAAGACAACAATTAATAATAATCAAATGTTAAGTTTGATATTGGTTATATAGCATGATAAGTTTACCATAAAGTTTAATTTATGATATTAAAAAATATCATTCGATTGGAGAGCATTTTTTTTTCCATCTAAATATCAAAATTTACCATTAATCTATAATTATGAAACATTTATTAGAGATACTCTAGACTAATAAGAATCAAATGTTAAGTTTGATATTGGTTATATAGCGTGATAAATTTACCATAAAGTTTAATGTATGATATATTTAATATTAAAAATATCATTTTATTGGAGAGCTTTTTTTTTTTTTTTTTTCATCTAAATATCAAAATTTACAATTGATATGATTAAAAATGGTCTACCTTATTAAAAAGGTTCAAAAATTAAATGGAATAAATTACGTGAATGAAATTGAACCATGTAAAATTTTTTTTAATCTTAATTACCTTTAAATAATAAATCACGTGTGATTCGTGTGATACTTTCTATTAAATTTTTAGTATTTACTAATAAAATAGACCATTTTGTACATTTTTAAAGAGTTTAGAGATATTTTGTAATCTTAAACTTATTTAATACATAAGTGCTGCTATCTTGAGTTGCTACGGTAAGAACATATCACCTATATTTAGTGAATGGAGAATTTATTAGATAATTAAATTTATTTACTATACATAAATTTAATATTCATCTAATAATTTTGTTATTTATTTTAAATATTTTAAAATCTTACTGCTTTTTTTTAAAAATTTTTTAAGTAAGGTTATATTTAATTATAAAAATGTTATTTACCGTAATTTCTTTTAAAAAAAAATGAACAAAAAATTATTTATATCATATGTCACATGTATTAAAAAAAAAAAAAAAAAAAAAAAAAAAAAAAGAAACGAAGTGAGTTTGCAACTGAACTAATAAATATCTTATATCCACCAGATACACCCAGATATCTACATCTGTGTTCCCAGTTACAAGATCAAGGAATAACAACTCAATAGGACCAAACAAAAAACGAAATAAGTTACTAATAAAAAACAAAAGAACTTTTTTAACTGTACAATGTTGGCCAAATCCGATGTCGTTGGACCACATCTAATGTTTGTTCAAGAAAGATTCAATAACCAACCAAAAAGGCAAATCGATGAAGAGAAAATTAAGCTTTCTATACAACGAAAAACAAATGATCGAACAATGAGCTATGAAATTAGCGAGCGCGGCTTAACTGAGCCCAGCAATGTCAAACCCCTCCTCCGGAAATTTAAATGTGTCTGCTGCACCGAATTTCCTTCTCTCTTCTAAATCTTCTGTGCTGTCTTCTTCAGTGCTGTCCTCTTCATCTTCCGCATAACTTGCCGGTGAAGAGGGATCATACATGCTTTTGGAACGACATGATTGTGCGGCCAGCATGCTCACTTGACCAAAGTGAGAGATTTCGACGACAACCGTGTCGTCGTCGCTTGGAAGAGGCTGTTTCCATGGCTCGCCGTCTATTCTCATGAATGTATGGCTGGCTGCACCCTTTTGGAACTCGAAACGAACTCTGCTTGCCTGTGTTTGCAATGTCAAATATTCGGCATTTTTAGAGGCTACAGATGAAGGAATACGGATAACCTTCACGTAATGATACTAGAAAAATAACATCATAAATAAAATTTCTTCTAATGATGATTAATGAGAGAATTTGGTAAATATGGTGGTATTAGTACCTGTGCAAGACGAGTGCCATGACCCTTAGGAGAGAGCAAGACGAGTCCATGCCAACCGTTTCTGAAACCAACGATCTCAAGAAGGCCGTCATCCACGTATGGAGGAGTCAAGTCTCTCTGTTTTAAGCACAAATTGTTCAGAAATAAATTGGGCAAATTCATGTTATGAAACAACTTGTCAATAAAGTAGGGGCTAGTTACTATTTTATATCGTTCTTTTGAAGCTTATCTCTCTTTTGACCACTTCAATAATTATCAGCAACTTGTTCATCAACTTGTTTATTCTATATACCTCTCAACTTGTCAACTCATCATTTAAGTAGTTAAAATCAGCATTTGACCGAGAGAGTGTATAAGTTTAAAATCAAAAGGAAACTTTGAGGTACAATATGGAGAACTTTTGAAATAGAGTGTGTACATTCTTTATAAGCTCAAAATACAGGACATATCCAGTAAATAAACCATGAAAGAGATATGGGGGAGAAGTGTGTGATACTGACATCCTGCTGTTTCTTTCCATGTGGGTGTCCCCATGGATTGAGTCCACCAGAGAAGCTGGGCAAGTTGAGGCAAACTATAGACCTGATGCTGAAAATCAAAATAAAAAGTTTTAAAAAAATGATGTTACATGGAACCATAACAATGAAGCATAGGCGATTGACACTTCAAATCTGACGGTTAAAAATGCATCGAAAAATATCACAGGCTTTGTCTCAGAGCTGTTCAGCAATAACATTGAACTGATTGCAGGCTTTGAAGAATGTTCGAATAGTAGACCCAATGCGAATCAACCATTTACCCTTAAAAGTAAAATAGATTATTCTGTTATTTGTCTTACCTGCGAGGTAAGTGGAGCTCCTCCCATTGACCTTGTTTCTTCATGACCATAACTTTCGTGAGCTGTGCTATGTTCCTGTTTTGAGATAATGTCATTGTTAAAACATAACACCAGGCAGAAAGTGCTAATTCAATTTAGAAAAGTATCAAGATGGATGTTTCGATGCATCTCAAGTCGCCCATGGAGAGGCTCTTTTCTTTTAGGATTTAGAACATTGCAAACTGAAGCCATTCATAAGAGTCGATCCTTGATTAATTAACTAATTAATTTTCATGAAGAGTGAAAAAAGAAAAGGACCAACCTTGAAGCGGGATGACTTAAAGAGGCGCAAAACCATCCTTGAGTGCATCCAAGCTTCAAATACGTGCTCTGAACCAGTCCAAAAGAGAAGGGGAGAAAATTAGAGATAAGTAGGTCATTTTATTACATATTTCGATGAGTTTCAAGACATCGCAAACTAAGATGGATGAACTTTGTACCATAAAATTTACAGAGGATAAGCATGTATTATAAAAATAACTAAATATGTGCTGAGAATAATTAAGTACCTGATTAACAAATTGATTTTTAAACTTTTCTGGATGTAACTTCCTCTCAGTGTGGAAAGCATAAGATACTTGAGCGTCCATTCCTGGACAGGACAACATATATATATGTTTAGAAACTGGGTTAGTGTACTCATATAATGGCAGTAGCTGCATACTAGTAAGCTAGAACTAGTGTTACGTTTGTAAGTTGAAGGTATTACACATTGCAAATACAGGAATCAGAATATCATTGTTGTAATTTCTGTTTTCAACAAGGAAATGATCTATCGACGAAGATGAAGCAAAACAGCATGTTTCTATATACAGCAACAGTCGATCATTCAATACTTCTTTCTTTCTGTTATCTAATTAGCATCAATATATGAATATTGTTTCTAGGAATCACACAAGTCTTTAAAGAGATTCACGCATTCTTACCCATGCTAAAATAGTTCCAGAACCCTCCACGATAAGTGTGGTAGCCTTCCTGAAAAAGGACAACAAGACAATTGACAATGAGTATTCGAAAGAGATTTAGTTCTATGTCCACATTTATCATTTCAATTCCTATCGTTTTAAACATCCATCTTGTTTTCTTTTGTCCAAGTAACAGAAGTCTTTAAAAGAACTCAGAAGGCCTTAGCCTAACCATCTCTCAAATCAGCTACCAGAACATAAGAAGGAAAAGTTGATTGAAATGGGTGATAAATCATCTTAAATTATATATACAAAGACAAAAGGAAGAGTGGAACAATAACACATACCATATTCAGATCATCTGTTTGGGAGACGCGATGGAAAGCATGCAAGGAATGAGGCAGTTCAAGAGGTGCTATAGGGTCACAAGAACCTTCCTTCGGAGCCTTCATTCTCATGATAATATGCCAGCTGAAACGATGAAAGATCAAACAAATAAATAATAGAACATTCTTTCAGTCAACCACAAGCCATTTCTTTCTGCTCCTCTAAAAAAAAAGAGGGATTAGCCTAATCGACAAAGGTTAATTTTTTCCCAAGTTCAATTGTTATTGACTGTCAACGACAAAATGTTTGCAAATTTGTCAAAAAGAAAAGAAGTCTCATCCCTGTCCTTGGCTCTCTAAGCTATCCAATTTGTCAAATACATGACTCGCAGTAATCTCTAAAACCGAATCAATGTTTGTTCGATTATGAGTTTTTCCGTCAAAATAAAAGACTAGATTTGTTACCTGTCAATTTTCATTTCCTTTGCTGCCCTTACATGATACAAGAAAGTCTCCACAGATTGTTGGTCCGTGCCAGGATTTTTCTTCCCCTGTATATTATTTCAGACAGAACAGATCAATTAGCATGATAACATAACCCAACATCGACTCAATGAGGTTGAACAGTTTTTCATCACTGACAATCACTAGATAATAACTTCCAAGCAAACACGTGATTTTCGATACATAACTACCACATACCAAAGCAACAAGTGCAAAAAATAAGGGCATGCAAAGAATTAGTCCCTAGAGTTATCATCATCATTGTCCAATAAACTGAAAACGTGGCTTGCGTTCCAAGCAAAAGCAGTAAACAAAAACAAGTATATCAATCTATGAGAACCATGAATCATGATACCTAAACTTTATACTACCCAAAAAAGGTACATTTCTTACCCAACCAAATGAAAACGGAAGGTTGTTTCCAGTTCCTAGCGGCACCGTAGCAATTGGAGGTGGCTGAGGTAGTTTAAGATCGGAAACTACTCCAAGGAGCCAGCCAGCTGTACCATCTCCACCTGCAACCTGGTTAAACCGAATCAAACCCCAAGTGAGATAACATAATCGAAAGTTCGGTCAAGGTCTCACTCTCTAGGCAGTTCAATCTACGAGTGAGTTTTTCCGTAAACAATCAGGCCAAAAACTCACAATTATTCTTAGTCTCTTCTCAATTTCAGCAGCAAAAGCATCCCCACCGAACTTGAGTTTCTCCAAATTAGCATAAACCTGGTGCAACACCTTATCGGGAGCATTTTCTCCCAAGTCAAAAACCTGAAACATCGGTAACTTCACGAATCAGTTCCAATCCAAATACAAAAATCGGTCTCAAAATTGCCAATCGAGCACCTGATTCTTATTAAGAAGCGTTCGATACGTAACGAGGAGCTCCCCTCCAAGCTGACCGCCACTTTTCGAGTTTATAAACACAATGACAGGACATTCCGGTACATCTCCAGCATCCTGGTGTTCTGATCCCGGTACAAGAATGTAATCCGGAATGTAGAAGTCCTTCAGCACATTCTCAGATCTCTTATGGCTCATCATTGTTTCCCAACTGCAACATTTTAGTTAAAAAAATAGTAAGATTCTTCTCTACCAAACAGAATCTACAAAATTAGTATAAACTTGAAAAGCTAAAATCTTTCGCTTTCTCGACAGAATTCGAATCACGAGTCAGAATCAGAATCAGAATCAGAATCAGAAAAAATATGCGAAAATCATATGAACAGATCAAAAACCTCTTAGAAAGAAAATTCTGAACGGAAATCCGAAGCTCTCTGGCTACAGTTTGAGAACCTAAGGAAAATTCTCGCAAGCGATTTCCTGAGTGAAACAAAGCAATTCTGTCACGAAACGGCATTATTATTATTTTTTCCTTCCAGACCAATCACGTTTTAAACCTGTTGGCCTAGCCCGTTTACTTTCGGTCAATTTTCTCGACAAGCAAACAGAATTAGATCAACGCGTACAAATTGAGAGAGAAAGATACTTTACCGGAAAGTTCAAGGATGTTTCGGAGGAAGGAGATTCAAAAGGGAAAAGCTCTGTTTGGTTTTGGTACGAGAAGCGATTCTCGGATTCTGTGTGGGAATCAGGATCGGAACGCGCTTAAGGTACGACAAGGGCAAAAGGGAAGAAAGAGAAATAGGAAAGTGCGTTGGTTGGGAACGATATTTTATTTTATTTTTTGTTTTTTTCCTGAGTTCTCTTTCTTGTGTTTGAGCTGGAGAAATAATTTACTATTTTCCAGAGTTTTTTTTCTTGTTTTTGTTCTATTTTGGTTTGTCTTCTTGTTGGCTGCGCCTGCCTAATACTGAGTAACGGATAACTTTTTGGATTTTTGAAGAGGAGGAGCCGCGGGGGTAAGTTATTGGGCAGGGTCATGTGCACGACTTGACTAGGTATTTTCTTCTTCAATTTAAAAAAAAAATATATGGAAATTCAATCAAATTTATCTAAGGGTATTCATTGGATAGAATCCGTCCAATTTTTGTTATATAACATTCGATCCAATCATAGGTCGGTGTTTGAAAATATCATTCAATCCAATTCTTTAATAATGTATTATCCAATCCATTTTAATCCATTTAAAGTCGGTTTGGATTGAATTGTATTAATCGGTTCCACTTAGACATTTTTATTGGACTTTGTACTTTGTCTTCTTCTTTTCCCATTTTCTTATTTGGCCTATCTAAAGTAGATAATCTGTCAGGTCTTTTGACATGCATCACATGCTACTTGAATATTAAATTTTTTTAAAAAAAAAAGCAATAATTATAAGAAGCACAAAGGTATAACATGATATGTTAGGAAATTAGAAAATAAGAGCATGGGTGTTCTTATGTTA
>JAFMPE010178283.1:0-14979 GCA_024759925.1 Ficus religiosa | reverse complement strand
ATAACATCTCCAATTGTTTTTGTTTTTTTATTTTGTATTTTTCAACTCAAAATTATTTTTTATTATTTATACTTTTAAATGTCTATAATAAAATTAAATTTTTAAATAACTAATAACTTTTATAAATTATTTTGAAGGATATGACTTTAATATTTTAAATCTAAATAAAATTATTATTTATATAAAAAAATTTGTATAGAATTTTAAAAGCAACAAAACATGATTCATATCTATTTTATTTTTCCAAACTTATTAATATTTTTATATTTTCTCATTTTAAACACTTTAATTTCATAAAAAATAATATTTTCATAACTCAACGTATCCCTAACTTTCAAAATATCGGCTAGAAACTTATTTCAAACCGGTCCACAACTAATTTCATAAAAAAATGATAACAAAATAAAAGAAAGAAAAAATCAAAGGCTTGAAACGGTAATTATGACTAGGTCTCGTTGGCAGTGATGGCGGGCTCCACGAGCCTTCTCCGTCTCAAGACACCCAGAACAGAAAAAATAAAATAAAATAAATTTTAAATAAAAAATAATAATAAAACCCCAAACAAACACGAACAAAAAAACAACCCGCGCAACGCACAGAGGCCAGAGGCATGATGGAACTGGAACACCGATCTCGAGCTTCGCGCATTCCCAGGCACCATTTTTTATTACATTAATATAATTAAATCATCCACAATTTAAACCAAATATTTTGAATTCACACTACATTTTTTTTTTTCCAAAATAAAAACCTGTGTTTCTTTCTAGTATCTTCTCTCTCTTGTCGAATTCGACGGAACGAGCTCTGTGTCGGAATCTCTCTCTCCTCTCTCTCTCTCTGTGCATGGACGGCCATTACTCACTCCCGTCGATCTCAACGGTCAGAGTACCATCCACGTTCTTCACTCATTTCCACGCACCATATTTCATCATCTCCTCTGTTTCTGTCAGTTTTCCTCTGCATTTATTATTATTATTATTATTTTTAACTTATTCTTCTTCTTTCACAGCAGACCAGAACAGAGAAACGGCATGGAAGAACCTACAGCCAACCGCACCCATTCTTCGTGCCTGTGTATGTGTGTGTCCCTGTATCTATACGTCTATATCTATATTTGTATATCTGTATACAAGTTCTCTTCTTCTAGGGTTTTTTCTCTATGAAAAATTGGGTCTTTTTTTGATCTGGAGTGGAAAGTAGTGGTGAGAAGTTTTGTTTTCGCGATGGTTGGTTTGTACGGACAGGCGAGAAGACGACGACGGCCATGAGGGGTTGTTGTGAGATCATCGTCGTGCGGTGGATATGGGCTGTGGAAGTTCCAAGGTCGACGACTTGCCGTTGGTGACTCTGTGCAGAGAGAGGAGGGGTTTCATCAAAGCGGCGTCGGATCACCGCTACGCCCTCGCCGCCGCCCACGTTTCGTATTTCCAGTCCCTCAAGGACATCGGCGACGCGCTTCGCAAGTTCGTCGACGAGGAGATCGTCGTCGCCGGCGCCGACTCGTCCTCCTTTCCGGGCTCGCCGGTCCTCACATTGCCCTCCGACGAAGGCAAGAGGAGGAAGCCCAAGCCCAGGGCCAACCACAAAGATAAGCTGCACGACGGCCACGAACCGAAGAACTCCTCCTCTTCGGCCTCGATTTCGAATCTGAATTCGCCAGGGGACGAAGAGATTGAGGATTCGCACTTGCATTTGGCGTCTGGTTCGGATTCGGGCTCCGAATTGGGCTCCTCTTCCGGTCACATTCGAATGGAAGAGAGCGTTAGCCCCAAAGAGGAGAGAGAGACGCAATTTCCTCCTCAGAATTACTATCCCGGCGGCTGGGCTTCTCCGGTTCCTCCCGGAGTGTATAACTTCATGCATTTCGCCAAGAGGTCCGAGACGTCAATGCAGTCCATGGTTTACGAAGAGCCTGAAACTGAGAGATATTATTCCTCCTCCTCCTATGGAAACTCGGGATATTCGTTTCCGCAGTATAGCAGCGGTGGGTTTTACGGGTTCTCGATGGGTTCGCCGCAGGAGCAAAACGCTTACGATCCGTACCGGCAGCCCAATCCTCCGGCTCCTCCCCCGGCGCCGCCGTCTCCGCCGAAGGTGACTCCTTGGGATTACCTTAATTTCTTCGACACTTACGATAACAGCGGTTACCCTGCTAACTATCCGAGATACGGGTACGGGTCGAACACGAGTAGCCCGGATTCGGCCGAAGTGAGAGAGAGAGAGGGGATTCCAGACTTGGAAGATGAGACCGAGACGGAGGGGTTGAAGAAGGGAAAGGCGAAGAAGAAGGTGAGTGATCAGGAGGGTGTGAACAGGGACATGGATAAGAAATCCGGCGAGGGGACTTCTTCACCGGCTGTGCCGCCGAAGCCAAACGGCGGCGAGGGAAGTTCTAGGCCGGTGCCGATGAGGAGGACTTATGACAGTCCAGAGTCCGTAGAGATGAAGACCAGTTCCGGGACGATTGATTCGACTGAGACAATTAGTGTGTCGAAAAGCCCTGATGAAGAGTCTACTAGGAAGAAAGGAGTGAGTTTTGAGATTGACGAGACACAGAATTTGGAGGTTGAATCTTCTAGGCCGAGTAGCTTGACTACATTGTCGGTCCATGGTACGAGGGACCTTCAGGAAGTTGTTAAGGAAATCAGGGATGAGTTCGAGACTGCCTCCGGCTATGGAAAAGAGGTTGCGATGTTGCTTGAGGTGGGCAAGCTGCCATATCAGCTTCCTAGAGCCACTGCACTTGGAGGTATATAACTCTGATAACTCCAAAATCTGTGTCTTATCATGTATTACTTTTTGATAAGGTTTGTTGTTGTTGCTGGGGATGTTTCATACTTGGATTATCTGTGGATTCATTGTTTCTGGCCGTATATTGACATCCAAGATGTTACATTCGTCCCGATTTCGCTAGTTTTGCTTATTGAACTTGTCTTAGAGCCCGAAATTAACAATCTGAGTGATGCTTACTAGTTTGGCATTCTGACAATCTGATAAATGGCAAGCTAGGTTCATTAGTTTTCTCATGGGGATAAAGCTATTCAAGTAAGGCTGGAGGATTTTGTTTTTGTTTTTGTTTTTTTTTTATTTTTTTATTTTTAATTTTTTTTAGCTGAAAGGTCTGTAAATGCAGAGTAATTAGTCATTCCCCACATAGGAATGTTACACTATTTGTACCGTAAAATTTTGTATTTGGTTCTTCTAAGACGAAGTTTGTTTTTGGTATCATGGGGCTAAAGCTATTCAAGTAAGACTTGGAACTGTCCAACATGAATTAATCTCGGGGTTTCGACTGAAATGATGATTTTTAAGTTTTATTTTAGTAAACAAGGACTAAGCTTTTTATTTATTGGAATTTCTGCATCTCTATGCAGCTATCTTTTCCAGGATCCTGTACCTTATAGCACCTTCCATGTTATCTTCACATCCTCCATCTAGGCTGTCAATACGATTACCATCTAGAGCAATTAAGTTGGCAAAAGCATACAATGAAGAACTTCGAAAAGATTCCAAGTTGAAGTCTGGAAACCTTTCATCAACTTTGGAGAAACTTTATGCATGGGAGAAGAAGCTTCATAAGGAAGTTAAGGTATGGTTTCAGAAAAGACAGTCAGATTCTTGTTGGTATGTTTGTTGATCATATCCATGCACAGTACTGTGATTTTAAAGTCAATCTTCGGAAGCAGTAATAAATTATGCATACAAGTTCGATTATATTGCTAGTTAATCCTTAATGCTCAGTTGAATTGTTCCAGCGAAACCGAGTGCTGAGAGTAAAAACCAACATACGTATTCATTTTCTTTCCCTGTAAAAATAATTAACCTAAAACACATATGAAGATAAAAATAATCAGTTTTATTGATTTGAAGGTCTTCGGTGCTTCTTCTGGTTCATTTTTGCTTGATCAATATTTTTTTGCACGTGCTTTAGGATGAAGAAAGGCTCCGGCTCATTTATGAAAAGACGTGCAAGAGACTAAGATATCTGGATGAACATGGAGCAGAGTCTAGTAAGATTGATGCTACCCAGGCATCAATACGAAAATTGCTGACAAAAATTGATGTTTGTATCAAAGCTGTTGATGTCATATCAGCTAGGATACACAAGTTGAGGGATGAAGAATTGCTTCCCCAAGTCACAGACTTAATTCACGGGTATTGAGCT
The DNA here is from genome assembly GCA_024759925.1 of Ficus religiosa. Lineage (NCBI taxonomy): Eukaryota > Viridiplantae > Streptophyta > Magnoliopsida > Rosales > Moraceae > Ficus > Ficus religiosa. Next base: position 10,814 of record JAFMPE010178283.1, on the reverse strand, counting down.
ACTTCAACTTAATTGTACTCTATAATTTCTCTTGTTTCGTTTGTCTGATGAATGCTTTTCTATCTGTAGATTGATAAGAATGTGGAAGTCCATGTTTAAATGCCACCATAAACAGTTCCAAGCTATCATGGAGAGCAAAATGCGCTCTCTTAAAATGAACACCGGTCGTAGAGATACAGGTTTGAAAGCTACTCTTGAGCTTGAAATGGAGCTCATGAATTGGTGCTCCTGCTTTAACAATTGGGTTAACACCCAAAAATCCTATGTTGAGTCCTTAAATGAATGGCTTTCAAGGTGCTTGCTCCATGAGCCTGAAGAAACTGCCGACGGTATAGCCCCCTTCTCCCCAGGTCGGATTGGAGCCCCGACAATTTTCATAGTCTGTCATGATTGGTTTCAAGCAATGGAAGGAATATCAGAAAAGAGGGTATCCAATGCAATGAGTGAATTTGCTGCAACACTGCACCAGTTATGGGAAAGGCAAGATGAAGAGCAACGGCAGAGGATAAAGGCAGAATTTCTCTCCAAGGATTTTGAAAAACGGCTCAGGCACTTGCGCATGGAGAGAGGAAAACTAGAGCAGGACCGTGATGCGTCCTCAGACAAAACTGCTCTGTCAAGAGTGCCTTCCGGAAGTGGGGTTTCTCCGTTGGATGATCTAAAGGTGGATTTAGATTCAATGAGAAAGAAACTAGCCGAGGAGAGAGCAAGGCATAAGGAGGCAATGAAACTGGTTCACGACACGGCTTCAAATAGTTTACAAGCGGGCTTGACCCCAATTTTTGAGGCTTTGGGTAACTTCACGTCGGAAGTTCTTAAAGCTCACGAGCAAGTCAGGCTTGAAAACGCCGGAGTAGCATAAGGTAGCTGTAACTTATGTATAATTAAGCAAAGTTGTACGCCTTTTTGTGAAGTTGCTACTTTCATGAGAATCACACAAAAGGGGCTGTTGCGGTTTCTTGTGCGAGTAAAATTTTTAGGCATGAAGGAGAGCAACTTCTGAGGTGTTTAGGTGTAGAGGGGGAGTTTTGAGTTTTAGATTCCCCATGAGAGGGAAACGATGTTGTTTGTAGAAGAGATCCATTTGATTGATCTTGAAATTTTCTTCTGCAACAACAACAACAACAACAACCCATTCCATAGATTTGATAGGAATTTTTGTACAGAAATTCATTTATTGGTTAATTGGTTTGCAGGTGGCTGTTATTTGTTTGTGATTGGCCATGTTTTGGATGGAGGAATTATCAGTTAGCTTGTAGTCCAGAAAACCATCACAATTTTTTTTGAATTTGTATAGATAAATCTATTTTTAATTTTCTTGTTATCAATCCATGTTGACATCTCTTCCCTATCCCAATTTGTTTTGGGTTAATTTGCTTCCTTATTTTGTCTGAACTGTGTCTTGTTATCCGAATTTCCAACAAACTTCCTTTTAGGCAAATGCTTGGTAAGAGGGAAAGAAAATAGGAAGTAGGACAAAGGTTTCAACTTAATTGAGGAAAAATAGAAGCGAAAATTAGGTATATATTCAGCTTTTAAACATTTGTTAAAACAAAATTTAGGAATTTTTTTATTGAAGAAAATGACAATTTATCAATTGTTGATCATAGTTAATTAATGATTAATCATATTTAATTAGTATTTGATCGTAATCAATCAATGAAAAGTATATATTAATATTGATTAATCTATAATCAATCACTGATTTATTTAATAGATAAAAAATTTTAAAAAAAAAATCACGTGACATGCCCAAGAACACCTTAGAAAATCACCACATTTTGATTCTTTTTATCTTTGTTTTTATATTTTTGCTAATGGATTATTTTTATCTAAAGCAATCAGAGTAAAAGTGAACTTAAATGACCGAACATTAATATGTCATAATCGTCTGGACAATGTATGCCTCCTTCAAACTGCATTGGTGTGATTAGTAATGATCATCAGTGGTAGTTGATAGTATATGATTACAGTTATAATTTAACAATAATTTCACATTTAACTCTACAAAATAAGAAGAAGAGTTCGAAACCGTCGTTCTAAATCTCCACAATTTTGTGTTTTTTCTCCTTTCTTTTTCTCATCCTTTTTTCCTTGCTTCTCTGTTCTCTCGCTCTCTCTCCCTCCAATCTCTCCCTCGATCATCTTCTCCTCCTCCTCCTCCTTTTTTTTTTTTTTTTTTTTAATATTCCTTTGGGATTCCTTTTCTTCCCTTGCATGCTGATCATTCTCAAGTCTTTCGCACGCCTAGATGGCGAGCCGCCCTCCCCAAGGACGATTCCCCCTCTTCATCCTCTTCTCCGCTACGATCTTATTGCTGTCGTCCAAAGTTGTGTTGAGTCTTGCATTTGCCCTAAATCCTAAATTCCATTATGGTCTGGTGATTTTGCGTTGGCTCTTGGTTTCCAGAGATATCCTTTTCAGTTTTAAATGCATGCAATAAGTGGCTAATTCCTATGCTACCGTGTTTGGTAGTTGGAACTTTTGACATTTTACTACCGGGTACTTGATATTTATGTTTTGTTTCTTTGTTTTATCCTTGCATGTGATTGATTTTTGATGGTTAGAATTATGAGTTTTGAACTATTTAAGTTTAATTTGATAGTTATTTGACTTAATTAAGTTGGAGTACAAGTATAGATTCAAGAAAAATGTTAATAAATTTGGAGTACAAGTGCAGAATCAAGGAAGATGTTAGTGAGGTAATTCATTCTTACTAGAACTTGATGCTACCATTCTTGTTCAGATTGGTATATTTCCATGTTGCTTTAGCTTTCAGAAACCATTTTCATTTGCATTAGACTTTTTAGGGGCTGATTCTGAAGAATGAAACCACTTAATTTGATTGTGATTTTAGGATTATTGCTTTGCTTAGAGATCGAGCCTCCTGGGATTCCAATCTGTGCTATCATTTGTTGTGTATTTGTTTTGAATCAATAGTTTGTTTTTTCATAGTCTTTTATCTCTAGAATAAGATCCTAATTCGTAAGTGACTGATGATTCTCTTTTATTTGTTTATTATAAATTACCACAAGATTGGTTATGGGAAATAAATTGCTGATATAGGCTTCAAAATTTTCTCTATAATTACCTCCCTATAGGAATTATTTGTATGACACTGGATACATGTAACATCTTTCTTCCTGTTTTTGTAAGGTGCAATGCTAATTGATTTCAAGTAAACTCGAACATAAGGAATTAAGGATGAGTGTTTTTCTTTTTGTTGGAAAATTAAGGATGGGTGTATTTGGGCAATCTGTAATTTTGTATAATTTGAAAGGCTTGGTATGATTCTATATGGGGAAGAAAATATTTAGAGTGACGTAAAGCCAAAAGTTTCCTCTTTTATTTTATTTTATTTATTTATTTCAAGAAAAAAAAGGGCAAACCCTCCATAAGTTAGGATATTTAAAATTGTTTTCAGAGATCGTATATACCCTTGGTTATAATACTACCCTGTATATCTTTTGAACTACGGTGGTTGATGGTACTATAATCATCTTATTCGACGATTATGTTTCACCTTTTCTTGTGGTACAAATCATACGTCCATACTCTCATTCTCAATGTCTATGTGATGCTTTTCATAGTCAGAGTGTTTGTTCTTCATCAACTACTGACAACTGAAAACTAGAACACTTTTTCCCCTCCAAACCTTAACAGGATTTTGAGAGGACCATTCAACAAGTCCGTGAAGTTAATATGCCAACTTTCACAAGAGATGCATAAATTATAACTCCTTAGACACTTTCTCTGTAATCTTGTTTGTGATGATCAAGCACTAACAACTTAAAAACACTTGGATCTTTCAAGCGAGGAGCTCGGAATGTCAACCTATCCTTATATATGCATTTTAGATGTGGAAAGAATCAAATGACTTCTATGATCTTTACCGTTTAATAATGATAATAAACCATAGTAGTTGTAGTAGAAACACGATCTTTATTTTATAGGCGAGGAGCTTGGAATGTCAGCGTATGGTGGAGCTTGAAATGTCAACCAATCATTATGGTGGTGGTGGTGTGTAGTAGTAATAGGCGCATTAAATTTACCGCATTTCTTGTGCAAATCCAAGAACCAAAACACAAGGTTTTCTGTAGTAGTAGTAGTAGTAGTAGTAAAAGCACTTGATCTTGATTTTAAAGGCGATGAGCTTGGAACGTTAGTAGTTGCAGTAGGTACAACCATAAAAGTTTGAGTCGTGTTAGATTAAGTTGGGATTCATTTATAACTTCTCAAACATCTTGTATCAAATCTCATTCGGTTAAGGCAACTTATTTGTTATGATATTTGTGATCAAATTATGCGTACAATTGTGCTCCCTTAGATGAGCCTTTATTTATTTCCAAGCTAGAAACATCTTGCGGTCTCTACAGGAAACATGCCAATCGTTAGAAAACAAAATAGAACAGAGGGACATTGAAGCAAAATGGAAAAGTTGTCTATTAACACAAACTTTCTTTGTTTTTGTTTTTCTCCTTGTTTCCCACGTACCATTTAAAAGTTACTTTTTTTTTGGATTTGGTAACAAAATTTGGAGGGCAGGAGTCGTAAAGATTTGGAAGACAATCATACCTTTTTAACTAAAAAAAAGTGTGAAATTCCGCAGCGAAATTTCTAGCTACGTGTCATTTGTCTTCTTTCTATACCACTTGTGCTACGGGGGTTGGGTTGGGGTGCAACCTCTGTTGTTGTTTATGAGAAATGATTTGCAACTTGTATTTTATAAGGTTTTGTCTCCTCATTTTATTTTAAAATTTACGGTGCTTTTAACCTTTCGTTATACTTAATGGTATTGAGATATTACTATTGAAAAGCAATTTGTAAGAGAATAGTACACAACATTAATGTTGATGTCGAAAAGATCTCCGACACAACGCCCAGTGTGATTGGCTGATTCGATCAAGTTTGCATAGTCGCTACGCCGTAGATCACCTGCAATTTGTAAGAGAAAAGTACACAACATTAAATCTCCCATTCATAAATATCGGACTTGATACTATGTGTGTTTCATACCTAAAATGAACTTGCCTTTCCCTTGCAACTTGTTCTTCCCAATATCATTTTAATTCCTACCACTTCTATTTTATTGTTCTAATTCATTTCCTTTTTTTTTTTTTTTTTTAAATTTCGTTTCAGGTTAAAGACACAATCTTAATACGATTCACGCAACCAAACCAAGTTTGTTTTATTGTTTCTAATCCATATATTGTATGTGTTTATAAATATATTAAATTGCTTAGAATATTACACAAGTACATTGTCATTTTTTCACTATACATCATCTACAAAAATCATCAATATACTTTATGTTTGATTGGTTAACAAGAATTATTTTTCCCATTAACTTTAAAATTTAAACTCAGGAACAATCTATTGAGAGGTATCAACCAATCAATTATTCCATAATGCTACAATCTTATTCTGCAAATTTTCACCTATTCTAAACAAATCTCTTACATAAGACTCAAAATTTTATATATGCTAAACAAAAAACTAGACACACAATTTTTCATATGTAGGTATGCAAGAAATATAGATAAAAAAAAAACAATGCAGTTATATGTATATATATATTATAAAGTAGCTCATAGTATTGCTTTTTTAGGGGATTTAAAAAAAAAAAAAAAGAATCTTGTGTTTGGGCATGCTTCACTTCCAAACTTCTAAAAATCTTCATTATTATTCTTATTATTATTTTTTAATTTTCTTGAAAAGGACTCGTGGGGTACATTCGCCGTAAATAATTTCCCAAAAGTCAAAAGCAAAAGGAAAAGGTTTTTAATTTTCTTTCATAGTAGGGTATTTTTGTCGATATTAGTATACTTTTTAACGTTAAACTTAATTAAATTCACATTAAAATAAAAAAAATGCCAATCAATCCGTTTGTGATACGAATATGACTTCAAAATAAAACGTATTAGTAGTTTTTTCTTTTTTTTCATATCTTATTGTAAATTTTGAGAAAAATTAAGCTATAAAGATGCTTTTTATTGGAAAATTCCTTCGGTCTATATATGTTTTTGAACATTAAATTTGGTTAAAATAACATTAAATTGAACAAATAATTAACACTGAGATAAACTAAAATGTAAGGATTAATGAAAGAACCGTACCTTTTTATTTGAGAAGAATGAAAGAACATTATCGGTACAACCTTTTTTCATACCTCATGCCTTGGTCAAAAACAAAGAGAATTTTGTTTCTGAAAAATAGATAATTTCAAGAAGAGAGAGAGAGCCTACATGTTACCATCTTATTGGCCATTGCATTTAGGTTACTCTGGTCTTGAACCACCAAATTATTTACTATAAATTCATTTATTTCTTTAATCCCAATTATCCATAATAAATAGCGTACCATATATGAGTAAATAACCCAACAGATCCACTAATTATAATTAAGATCATAAAATCTATTCAGGAAAAAAAAAAGAAAACACATAAAATACCAAATAAATAATTATCCAACAGACACCCTTTTCTTTGAAAAAATTTCCCTTTTCAATAGCCAAACCAGCAAGCCATGACGAGACTCCTCCAATGAAACATCTCCACGTGTAAATCCACCACACGCAGAGCGAGTACTCATGCAACAACCATACTCGCGCGAGTGTGGAAACAAAAAAATCTGATCAAAGTGTCACGTGTTACCACCATGTTTGTCTCATTTTTGTTCTACTCAATCCGCACGTCGTTTGCGCTTACATCTCCTTAAAACCCAGAAACTCACTCCCATGAGGTCATAGCTTACCGGAGAGAGAAACAGAGAAAGAGAGAGTAAAAATGGCGTTTAGGGTTCCGATTTGGTTCTTGGTTGTCTGTCTCTTCGCGTCGTCTTTGATCGGATTGCGCGCCGAAGAGGCTGAATCGAAGGAGTCTGAAACTAAGGAGTTCGTTCTCACTTTGGACCACTCCAACTTCTCCGACATCGTCAGCAAGCACGACTTCATTGTCGTCGAGTTCTACGCTCCGTGGTATGGATAATTTTCTCCTAATTGTTATCGCCGTCAATATTTTGCCTTTGTTGATTGTCGTGGTTTTCGTTTCATTAATTTGTCTTCGGGAAGTTTTCGGATCTGACTGTCAATTTCTGAATCTGTATTTTTTTTTTTTTTGCGTTTTTTTTCTGATTGATATTGTAAGATCGTGTATTTTGACTTGATTTTGGTTGGAATTAACTGTTGATTTTACGAATTCGAGACAAAGGTTGAAACTTTTTTTCCCCCCTTGAATTTTTCGATTTCTCCAGATTTAGTTTGTGAAAGCGATACTTTTTCCCCTTGTTCCATGCATGGCTGAAAATTATAGTGCTTTTAATTTCTCAATTTTTGCAATCGGAGCACTTAATTGTTTTGTGAGGTAACTCGATTTTGTTTAATTCATGTACGAGTTTTGATTTATAATCGAATGTTTCTATCTAATTTCCATCATGGTTTGTTTTTCCTTCTTCTTTTTTTTTTTCCTCCTACAGGTGTGGCCACTGTAAGAAGCTCGCTCCAGAGGTAAGAAGAGAGTCTTAATATTGATTTTCCTTAAAGAAAAAGTGTAATTCTGTTGTTGAGAACATTTCAGGCTTACAGTTTAACTGATGGCCAAATCTATGACTTGTAGTATGAAAAAGCTGCGTCCATATTGAGCAGTCATGATCCCCCGATCGTTTTAGCCAAAGTTGATGCGAACGAGGACGTAAATAGAGAGCTTGCATCTCAATTTGACGTTAAGGGTTTCCCTACAATTAAGATTCTGAGAAATGGAGGCAAGTCTAGTCAGGATTACAACGGACCACGTGAAACAGAGGGAATTGTTGAATATCTGAAGAAGCAAAGTGGCCCTGCTTCTTTGGAAATTAAGACGGCGGAAGACGCTAGTAATCTTATTGTAGACAAGAAGATTGTCGTTGTAAGTGCTTTGAATTTTGCCCTGTTCTTTTTTTAGGGAGTTTTAGATTGTATAACTTTGTGCCTATAATACACCTGCTTTTGCAGGTTGGTGTTTTTCCAAAATTGTCCGGAGAGGAGTACGAGAAATATACAGCTTTATCCGAGAAATTGCGTTCTGATTATGACTTTGGTCATACTACGGACGCCAAGCTCCTCCCACGCGGTGAATCATCAGTCACTGGGCCTTTGGTTAGACTCTTCAAGCCGTTCGACGAACTTGTTGTTGACTTTAAGGTACCACATACTTTGAAAAAGTTCAGATGCTATGTAACTTCTTTTATGAATAGTTATAATTTTGATAGACTATGGCAAGATATCTTACCAAGGAATCATGTATACAGGATTTCGATATTGATGCCTTGGAGAAGTTTGTTGAAGAGAAAAGTGTGCCAATTGTGACCGTGTTTGACAATGACCGTAGCAATCACCCGTTTGTCATAAAATTCTTCAACAACCAGAACGCAAAGGTACTTGTATAGCTTTGATTTTACTTTACTAGGATGATTTTGCACCTGGGACACACATTTACATCTGCTGATCTAGTCGTGATGCATGTCACAATAATTGGATGGTTATGACTGATGATATCACGTTTTGTTTGTGTTCTTTTTTTTTTAACCTAAGCTAATATATTCACCAAGGTTGCTCCTCTCAAACAAGCAACCAATACTTGGATGTTGCAATATATTATTATATGTGTCTTTTTTTTTGGGGTCAAATTGGAAATTAATTTAACAGGCAGATTTTATGTTGTAACTTAATTTTTTTTTTTTGGCTGGTTATCAATTTTTAGTTCTATTTATTATACATACGGTTTAAATGTTTCCTCGCGTTAATTAGTTTCCAGTTTGACCGCTATTGGATATCTATGCTTGCTTAGCTGAAATTTGTTCTGCATCATCTTCAAGTTTACCATTGAGTGCTCTATCTTAACTCTTAAGTTTGGAAGTTTCATACCTTCAATTATTTGTCTTTAATAAGTTTTGGACTTTTGTAGGCTATGTTGTTTCTGAACTTCAGTGGTGAAGTAGCTGAGGCTTTAAGATCAAAATATCATGAAGCTGCTGAGAAATTTAGAACAGAGGGTATAAGCTTTCTTGTGGGAGATATCGATGCCAGTCAAGGTGCCTTCCAGGTTGGTGGCTTTTCACTAGCCAGTTTCTATTAATCTTTTGCTTTCTATTTTTTCGACACCAGAACTATCAAGTTTTCTTTTCCAATCCGCATTTGTGAAACCGCACAAGTAGTTAATATGCTTCTTGGTAGTTTAATTGTTCTGTTGATCTGCATTGCAGTATTTTGGACTAAAAGAGGATCAAGTTCCCCTAATTGTCATACAGACCACTGACGGTCAAAAGTACTTGAAGCCAAATCTGGAGGCTGATCATATTGAATCTTGGTTGAAGGAATTCAAGGTGACACAGGAAGAAAGAACGTTATTATTAGTATTCTTTTTGTTTATGCTATGTTTTTAACTTTCGTGGATGAATATAATAAACTGCAGGAGGGCAAAGTGCAACCGTACAAGAAGTCTGAACCTATCCCTGAGCAAAACAATGAGCCTGTTAAAGTGGTCGTCGCTGACACCCTCCAGGAGATAGTTTTTGACTCTGGCAAAAATGGTGCTTAAGCTGTGCCTTTTTCCCCCCCTTTTTTAATTGAAGTATTGGTGATTAAATTTTAGTTCTTTTGTTACTGTTGGTTCTTGAACCTTATGGCAAGTTTTAACGCTTTGTTTGGTAGGAGGGAGAAGTAGATAACTTAGGTGGGGGAAGAGGTCTTTTCTGTTATGGTGTTTGGTATAAAAGAAACGAAAGAAAACAAAAGTCATTTACCTTGTTTGGTATAAATATGTAAATGAAGGGAAAGAAAGGATTGTATACCAACAAAAGCTTAAAGATTTTGGACTGACGTGCAATTCATATATTGTCAATGCCTGCTGTTCTTGTTCTTCCTTAATTGAGATTTTGGAATAATGTTTGCAATTGACAATCTTCTGCAGTATTATTGGAGTTTTATGCTCCTTGGTGTGGACACTGCAAAAACCTTGCTCCAATCTTGGATGAAGTTGCTGTCTCATACGAAAAGGATCCTGATGTAGTTATCGCAAAGCTTGTAAGTGCCGTGACCTTGCATGATTATGTTGAGCATGCTGTTTACTTCTATGATAATATTTGCTGCATGGAGATATATGTATATCTATATTATATTCACGTTTTTGCTTGCTGCACAACAATTTTCCTTGCATCTCTATTTATTTATTTTTTAAGCAGTTGAAAATTTGTTCATGGTATAACTTGGTTCTTGTGAATTTCCAGGATGCTACGGCAAATGATATTCCAAGTGATCCCTTTGAGGTCAAGGGTTATCCCACATTATATTTCAAGACCGCAAGTGGTAAAATCTTGTCGTATGATGAAGACAGGACAAAGGAAGACATCATTGCTTTCATCGAAAAGAACCGGGACACGACAAAGGAGGATGAAAAGCAAGAATCAGGAAAAGATGAACTCTAAATATGGTAACTGCGGATTTTTTTAATACATTTATTTTTACTGTTGTTCAAGGATTTATGCTTTTAGCAATTTGTTAGAAGCATTTGAAACTATGAGCGCACTGAGAGGGCTAGGACCAAACTTGCAATTTTCATCTTCCTTTTCTTCCCTTTTCTATGCCGGTCGAGGTCATGTATTTTCAAGTTCTAGGCTCTGCTATTAGTACTGACACAAATTCTGTAGAAGTCAGTTTTGGAGATCGAGAAACACAAGTACAAAAAGTACTCGATCTAGTCTGACAAACATAATCTTTTCATGACATTAATAAATATGCTTTTTCTTCACGATTTACCAGTATCATTGTTTATATCTTTTGT
>JAFMPE010178261.1:7010-25207 GCA_024759925.1 Ficus religiosa | reverse complement strand
TAGTTTCCTTTTTGAGCTTTTTTACACTAAAACAAGTTATATGTTTTGTCGGAAACATTTTATGTCCACCCCTAACTAAATAAAAGTAAATAAATAAATTACAGAGACACTACCTTTATTTTATTGGGTGACACTACCTTTATTAGGTGACCGTGGTGAAAAACAAATATATATTTGAAGATTTTGTATAGAGAGTTTATTAAAGAGACTAAAATATTCTCATACGTATGTTTAATGTTAATATTTGTTTTAGAACACTTCAAATAAATGAACTAGTATAATATGAATTCAAATTAATAACTTGTTTTCATTAACGCATGTAAATCTCTACATGTATATATCGTCGAGTTAAGGGGTTACTCTTTCTCTTCTCCGCTTTTGCTTGCGTTTTTCCATTGAGTTTTTTTTTTTTTTTTTTTCCTCTCTTCCTCTTCTTCTTCTTCTTCCTCTTCCACTTTCCTTGTACTTTGTTCCCTTTCTTCCTCTTCCGAGTTTTTCTCCTGCTCTTCCATTTTTGCTTGGCTTTCTCTATTGTAAGACTCAGATTTACAAAATTTAATAACTCATTCCAAAAATATCGAATCCTTGATCTCTAATCCCAAATCATAAATCATAATTTTAGGAAGTCGAAAACTAACACCCATTTGAAAAATGTTTGCATTTTTTTTTTTTTTTTTTTTTGGGTGGTGGGGTTCACTTGTTGGAAAAGAGTGCCAATTCCATGCGTATCCTCTTCAATCTTTTTAAGACATAATGTTTTCCTTAATTAATTACCTGTTTTTGGAGCTATATTTTCAATGCTTGGAGGAATTTAGCTAAATCTTTTTAGCAGCATTGACGAAAAGTAATTTTACTTGAAGAGTGTGGCCAGGATGTCAATTTCTGGGACTGAAATCTAATCTAGAGCTACGAAGGCAAATCATTGGTTTTGTTTTTGTCTACTCTTTTTGATTACTCAGCCCCTTAAATCTCTGTTTTTGTTTCTTTTTGTAATCTCTAAATGTTTTAATGATTACTGGCTTCAATTATCATTACTGCATGTTAGTCTAAAGTTTTTTGCTGTGGATAGTTTTAAGTGTTGAATCCTTATTAAGTGGAACCTACGGCGACTCAAGGAAAAAAAAAAAAAAAGGGGGAACGAATCACTTATTTGCAAAAGTGGCCAAGTGGCTTTGTTGCCTTGATGGGTTAACGTGGTCCTGGTGGACTAACTCCTCTGTCCTGAGATAAGGAACTTGCTTTTTTGGAGATTGTACTTTTTCTCCAGCCACAGTTAATAGTTTCATAACTTTTGTGGAAAATATCGATTTTTTTTTTAATGAAAATATCGATTTCCATGACAAGTATAGTAGTAAATAATAAAATATTATAAAAATTTTCAGAAATTTTCACGGAAATATTGATAAAATTTACATAAAATATCAATTTTAATATTATTTAATTTTATCTTTTATTATAAAAAAATTCATAATTTATTAATTCACACACAGCTTTTTATATATTAAGAGACAGTAAAGATTGAGAGACATATACATGGCGTGCCAATAATTATATAGAAACATTCTCAAATGTCATATTTTGGTATCGATATTGTTTACAGTAAGGTATTGCAAATACTTTCAAACATCCTAAAAGCTCTTTTAATATTAATATTTTCTTAACATGTATGAAACAGTAAATTTAATGTACCTGCCTTACAATTATTCTACCTAATTGATGAAGGTAAACTTATCATTTATTATATTATGATCACTTCTTATCAGGCAAATTTATCATTTACTTAGTATTTTAATTGAAAGTTTCATTTAATTTAATTTATGTATTATTAATTATTTTAGAGTTTCCTAAAGTTATATTAAAAATTTTAGTATTTTAAAATGAATTTCCTTATTTTTTATTAATTTCCACTCGATATTTCCGTTAAATTTAAGTACCGACATTTCCATAAATACCGGTATTTTAATCCTTGGTCTCTGGAAAGTTCAGCATTCTCATAGGATTCCCTGAAAACCGTGTTGTAAAATTATCATTGCAGGCTCAGCTGAGGAGACTTGTTATTGTAGTCCTGTAATTTTGACTCTCAATTCAAAAAGTAGATCTTTACCTTATGGGTTTAATTTTTTACTCTTAGGACCATGGTTTATCTTGTTGATGTCGGTAGGGGCAACCCCGACCCCAGTCAAAGGTAACGCTGGCTCGAGAACAAGTCAATAGCAGCCAAAATATGAAAAGTTTGGAAGATCAAAGTGATAAAAACCTTATTGCAACTGTGTGACAAGCTTATAGAGTTAATTTCGGAAATAAAAAGTTCAAAGGGAAATCTGCCAAAACACGAATAAAGAATTTTCCACGACAAAATTTGTTAATTTTATATGTCAACAAAAATAATGAATTTTAAATTAGATTGAAATACAAAGTTGTTAACTATTTTCTAGATTTGTTTCGTATCGCAAATTGAATTAATATATATATATATATGATCGAAAACAAGATATGTCAAAGCAATCCAAAAGGAAAACAAAGATTTGTGTCAATAGTTGAAATCATATGCATTTATCAATAAACAGTAACAATTACACTTGTTACAACATCACAATATATTACAAGGAAAATGAAGCAATAAACAGGAAAAAAAAAAAAAAAAAAAAAAAAAAAAAAAAAAAAACACCTATAAAGATGCAACACAATTTACAATCTGCAAACTTTAAAAACAAAGTTTTGGAAGAGCTTGTTCAGGTTGATGAAGCTGTGGAACTCCCCGTACCAACAATTGACGAGTAGGAATCAAAAGAGGAATCTGGTGGAGGCACGACATACGTTGGCTTAGGCAACTCTTTAGGGAGATCACTTGGCAATGGAGCTTCAAAATTCAGAACAGTCATCACTTGCTTGATAGCGGGGCGGCGATTTGGATCCGGATGGCAACACCATAAACCGACGGCCATCAAGCATTCTATCTGCGCAACGTCGAATTCAATTCCCAGTCTCTCATCAACAGCATCAAGAAGGAGACCACTGCCGTAGAGTTCCCACACCCACCTGACAAGCTTTACCTTGTTTGGTTCTTCTACATTTGCTACAACCGTTCTTCTTCCGCAGCAGATTTCGAGTGCGACAACACCAAAGCTATAGACATTGGATTCCTTGCTAGACTTGCCCGTTTCGAGACACTCTGGAGCAATATAGCCCATGGTCCCCGCAAAGGCTGCGGTGTGTAAGCTAATTTCATGATCAACTAGCCTGGCGAGGCCAAAGTCTCCTAGCTTGGCGTTGAAGTTGGAATCCAACATGACATTGGTCGACTTGATATCTCTATGCACGACGCATTTTTCCCACTCCTCGTGAAGGTATAACAAAGCAGACGCCAGACCGAAGAAATATTTTTTAGAGAGCGTTGGTGTACCTAATTTAAGCTAATAAATATTAGCAAGCGCATAAATACGTCAAATCTATACATTGAGCTCAAACCCAACTACTAGTATATCATCTTCACAATTGATATATCATTTCACTGAAAAAATTGATCACAATAAATGATAAAAAAATAATGATCACAACAGCTTTGAAATTGCATAAACACAAATATTCCAGTGTAAAAGCGATAAGAATTCGAACAGACCACCTTTTACTGGAAAGGATCGAACCATGGGCACGAATCTACATTTTAGATACACCACAAACCATGACTACAAGAAACGGAAGACAAAAATGTTAATGATACACCAGCTCACAATCAAAGATATAATCTAGAAGCAAAAAATCAATAAGACGTACAGAATGAACAAGTAAAAAGAGTTGTGCAAATTATTCTCTTGAGAATATCAACATGTATATAGATCATTCATTTTACACTATTTTATATTAAGATGGTAAATGAAAATGTTGCCAAAGAGGTCCTAATTAAGTTTTTCCGATTTGGACGAATGCTTAGATGGGCCTGCAGATGAAGTTGTGGTACTCCCTGGTGAACTAGTTGATGCAAAAGAATGATCAGAACTAGTTGTGTTTTCCAGAGACGTCGAATACCTCGGCACCGGAAACTTAGACGGAAGATTTGACAGCGGAAGTTCGAAATTCAAAGCGTTCGTCACCTTCTTGATAGAAGGCCTCATCGAGGGATCAGGATAGCAGCACCATAACCCAACTACTATCAAGCACTCTACTTGCTTCCCATCAAACTCCATACCTAGTCTCTTGTCGACGGCTTTGCGAAGTTCGCCTTTTCCATAGAGTTCCCACGCCCAGTCGACCAAGCTCGGTCCTTGTGTATTCTGTTCGGTTGACCTCCTTCCGCAGCTGATTTCTAGGGCAACGACACCGAAGCTATAGACGTCAGACTCCTTAGTAGCCTTCCTGGTAGCGAGCTATACTCCGGCGCCATATGTAACCCCTTGTGCCAGCTTTCATAGTTGAGTCTAAACCTTTTTCATGGTCGACAACCCTAGCAAGGCCAAAATCTCCTAGCTTAGAATTGAAGTTTGAGTCCAACATGATGTTGCTTGACTTGATATCTCTGTGCAATACACATTCTACCCATTCTTCATGGAGGTACTGCACGGCGGATGCCAATCCAAGCGCTATTTTGTGCCGTATGCTCCATGGAAGTATGAATTTGCCGCTAAATAGATCGGAATCAAGGCTTCCATTTGTTATGAACTCATAGACGAGAAGCAATTCATCCTGCTCGTGGCACCAACCGATGAGTTTAACCAAATTCGCGTGCCTCAAACCGCTGATGATTCTCACCTCCGCAATAAACTCTTTCCTTCCTTGTTTTGATTCTTTAGAAATTTTCTTGACAGCTACTTCTGTGTTGGAATCACTTAGTACACCCTTGTAGACACGTCTAAATTGTCCCTCTCCAAGCTTATGAGAAAAATTGTTCATTGCGTCGCTTAGCTCGATTAAAGTAAACCTCCTAGGCCCTAGCCCGGTTTTCAGTTCAATGTTGGTGGCCTTTCGTTCCTCTTGCTTACCTGCTATCCTCTTTTTCCAAACCATGAACCAAAGAAGACCAAATACACAAATCAAAACACAAAAACAAACCGCTACACTGGCTATCAGTGTTACTTTGCCTTTACTTTTTCCATGTGAAGTCACTGAGCTTTGGCCTGAAATCTCCTTGCTTCGATTAGATGGTGGCACCATGCTTGGAGCAGGAGCCACCAAGCTCGGGTCGAAATGCCCCTCCATGCTTGATTGGAATGACCAACTAAGAATCCGATGTATTTCCACCAACTGACCCATGGCGGCAGAGAAACCAACTCTAACCGTCTCCGGTAATATTTCCCTGAAATAAACTTGGTAAGAAGAGTAGGTTCTCCATCAAAGACCGGACACTTATCATACGTTAGATAGACAATCAAGACTAACGAATCGGAGTTGTAATTCAACAGTGCAGTTGCTGTTCTACTCGCATTTTTCATGCTACTTTCCCACTTGATGTTCGCTACCGACACGATGGAATTGACATCGATACCGACATGATCGGTGCTTGGATCCCAGTCATTCTGCCAAGTATCAAAATCGACTGCAACGATGCAATTGGCAGAGGCATCCGTCGCGTTTTCGGGGCTGAAAAGCCCAAGGTATCCACCATTTGAACTGACGGGGATTTTCGATTCGAAGGGTGCAATGAAGAAGGAGATACCATCTCCATTCATTTTTTTGTCTAGATCGTTGATGACAAAGCGGAAACGGGTTGTGAAATCCGACAGCACTTTCGTCTTCGCGTCCCAGAGCAACACCGGATCGGTATACGAGGCTCGGCCGTAACTACCGAGACGAAAATCGTCGACTTGGCTCTTTGTGAGCTCAAAGCCTCCGCTTGATACGCTTGAATCTTGTTCTAAGTTAATTATGTTCCCGGCCATGTTCAGCTCGAAAGTAGGGAAGTTGAAGGAAAGAGAAATGCCCTTTGTGAAAGGAAAAAGAAGAAAACTATGTTGATGGGAAGATGATGAAGATTTGGTGCTGGGTTAGAGACTGCCATTTTTAGGCAATTACAAAGGCAGAATCTGGTTATAGCTTCTATGTGTGTAGTCCTTGTATGTAAAGTGTATAGAGGACCTCTAAGTCCTTGTATGTTGCTTGAAATTGTTCAATGTGGGAAGTTCATCGTACCTCTAGTAGGGGACCAAATAACGCCAATAGTAACTGCCTCACATGATGGAGGAACTTCCATTCATTAAACAAATAGACTCGCATATAAATAAATATATAATTATATATATAACAATAGCAATGTTTATGGTCTAGTACGTATACGGTGTATATATATATATATAATATATGGATATACTAGACACACATGCGCCATAGATTACAGGTTAATATATATATATATATGTATGTATGTATTACACAATGGGCATGCGTTGGTTGCCTGTATTGTATTTCTGAGGTTTATTATTAGGTCAGATTGTATACAATATGGTGTTTGGGGTCATTAAATATTAATGCTTACTTTTTAATCTAATATAATATTTAGAGCATTATAACAGTACAATATTAAAGTGGGTAGGGACAACCCATACCCTAGTCATAGGCAATGCTAGCTCGAGAACAAGTCGACGGTGACCCCTTGGCCCGAGCTACAAATTTAATCCCTAAAATATGACCAAAATCAAAGCAAAATTTGATAAGATATGAGCCATAATGATACAATTTAGTGAGTTGGAGGGATGAGTTGTCAAAATAAAAAATTTGAGAACTTTAGGGTGTGTAAATGCGAAAAACCCTATTGTAACTGACTGACAAGCTTATAGGGTTAATTTCAAACCAAAAAAAAAAAGTTCTGAAAGAAATTTGTGAAAACACGATTCATGAGTAACTTTGTTAATTTTCATGATAAGAAGAAATAAAGAATTTTAAATTTTTTTCTTTTTGGCTAGAAAAAGAATTTTAATTTAGATTGAAACATAAAGTGGTCAACTAGTTTCTAGATTTGTGTCCTTGAATTAGTATCTCAAAATTCATTAACATTTATGATCGAAAACAAGATATCAAATCAAAACAATCTAAAAGGACACAAGAGTTGTATCAATAGTTGAAATCACATGCATTCATCATTAATAAACAGCAAGCAATCACACTTGTTACAACTTCACAAATTGTTACAAGGAAATTGAAGCAATAAACAGAATAAGAAGAAGAAAAAAAAAAAAAAGATGCAACGCAATTAACAATCTGCAAACTTTAACAAAGGTTTGGAAGAGTTTGTTGAGGTTGATGAAGCTGTGGAACTCCCCGTAACAATAGACGACGAATAGGAATCAAAAGCGGAATTTTGTGGAGGCACAAAATACATAGGCTTTGGCAACTCTTTTGGGAGATCACTTGGCAATGGAGCTTCAAAATTGAGAACATTCATCACTTGCTTGATAGCGGGGCGGCGATTTGGATCCGGATGGCAACACCATAATCCAACGATCATCAAGCATTCGATCTGTGGAACGTCGAATTCCATTCCCAGTCTCTGATCAACGGCATCAAGAAGGAGACCATTGCCATAGAGTTCCCACACCCACCCGACAAGCTTTACCTTGTTTGGTTCTTCTACATTTGCTACAACCGGTCTTCTTCCGCAGCAGATTTCAAGTGCGACCACACCAAAGCTATAGACATCGGATTCCTTACTAGACTTGCCCGTTTCCAGACTCTCTGGGGCAATATAGCCCATGGTCCCCGCAAAGGCTGCGGTGTGTAAGCTAAGTTCATGATCTACTAGCCTCGCGAGGCCAAAGTCTCCTAGCCTGGCGTTGAAGTTGGAATCCAACATGACATTGCTCGACTTGATATCTCTATGCACGATGCATTGTTCCCACTCCTCGTGAAGGTATGACAAAGCAGACGCCAAGCCGAGGGCTACCTTATGCCTTATCGTCCATGGCAGAGCGAGTTTCCCACCAAAGAGATGGGTATCAAGGCTTCCATTGGCCAAGTACTCATAGACAAGAAGGAACTCTCCTTGTTTATGGCACCAACCAATGAGTTGAACTAAATTCCTGTGCCTCAATAGACTTATGATTTTCACTTCCGATGTATACTCCTTTTTGCCCTGTTTTGATGCTTTAGATATCCTCTTGACCGCCACTTCGGTGTTAGATTCGCGCAGCAAACCCCGGTAGACACCTCCAAAACCTCCCTCTCCAAGCTTCCCTTCCTCGGCAAAGTCGTTTGTTGCGAGCCGTAGTTCATGGTAGGTAAACCTCTTGGGACCGGCTCCTTTTTCAAATTCATCATCAATCGAGACATCATATTCCTCCTCTTCAGTAATTTCCTCGCTAGCCCTTTTCATCCGAAAAATGTACCATAACGTTCCTAGCCCACAAATAAGGACACCTAAACCAACGGCTAAACCGATTCCCAACTCTAGTTTTCCCATTCCTTTCCCATTTTTGGCGGTTTCCAAGCTTGGGTTGATAAGCTCCAAGCTCGAGTTAAATGACCAGGAAAGAATGTTATGTACTTCAAAAAATTTACCAGTAGACGCAGAAAAACCAACTCTAACTTTCTCAGGCAAAACTTGACGCAAATCTACTTTATAAGAAAGAGTAGAATTCCCCGAAAAGACGGGATTTTGAGCATAAGTCAAGAAGACACTTAGATTTTGAGAAGTGGAATCATAACTCACCCACGCATTTGCCGTTCTTCCATCTTTCATGCTACCATCAGTCCATGACATATTCGTCTTAGACACAATGGAATTGACATCGATTCCAACATGATTATCAGCGACCGGGTCCCATAATCTGTTACGAAAAGTATCAAACTCAACCGCAACAATAGGATGGCTAGTGCTCGAGTCGAAAGCGAATTCAGGACTGAAGAGTCCGAGGTATCTGCCGCTTGAATTGCTGGGGATTGTTGAATTGAAAGGCGCAATGAAGAAGGCGAGTCCATCTCCGGAGTTGTTTTCGCCAGTGACATTTTCGATTTTAAAGGTGAAATGGGTGATGAAATCTGTGAGGCTTCTTGTGTTGGGATCCCATAGCTGCACTTCCTTGTCGTATGAGGCTCTGCCGTAACTGTGATTGAGATCAGCATTGGCTTTGTTGGTCGTGAGCTCAAGAACATCACCGGATTGAGATGCATTATTTTCGAGACGGATTTCTCCGATGTTTGGCTGGGAATTGTTGAAGTTGTCGAAGTTGAAGTAAACTGAATTGCCATGCTTTAAGAGCACCACCAAGAAGATCAAAGTGACTTGAAGATTCACCATAGTTGTTGAAGTGGAATAAAGATATGGAAATACAAAGCCAAACTTTTCAAGTCTTTTCTTTCCTGCCTCTTTCCACGGAATCATTTGTATTAGCCAAGAAACTCCGTGCCCATTTGTGTATATATAGATTGTACTCAAATATTCATTTAAATTTAATGTTTGCGCTCAATTTTAGAATTTGAATTACATATCTAAATTAAATTTGTGTTTGAAAAGTTTGTTTTGTTAAAGATTATCTAATTTGAATAGTGTAACAGATAAATGAGTGCAATACTAATGGATTTCTTAAAAAGTGAAAATTTGAATATAGTTTTAAGTAGAATTATTATAAAATTGAGAAACATTTAAATTATTCTACTCTAATAATTGGCGAAACGAATATTATACTACATCTAAGAATATGTACTCCACTGTTTCATCCAAACGAACTGATCAACGATTCTTTTTCTTTTTTTCCCTCTCTTTTTGGAATTACTCAAATTATTGAGTCTTTGTCACAAAACGGCTTGGAATTTTCCGTCAAAAAAAAAAAAGGAAAAAAAAAACAAAAAAAACAAGCTAAGATAACTTTTAATTTGTCTAGACCATAATTATGTCTTCTTCACTCAGTCAAATGCGACTAAATCGTAATTAAATCCAATTGGTCTGGACTTCGTCGCTATTCATGTGAGTCCGATTAGTATAACTAATTGACGTAAAAGTGTACAAAGAACCAGTTTTGGCTGGTCTTTCTTGGAACTTCTCCCTACTATAATATTACATTTTTAGTTTTCATTGCCGTCTGGTTCTTATTTTTTGTTTCATCATTTTTTTATGACATGTTGTATTTTTTTTTTTTTTTTTTGTAATGACATTTGACTAGGTGATTTGGTGTGGGACGGCATAATTTGTAAATTTTCACTTAATTAGACGTGTTACTTTTTCTGATTGTTTCCTCTCATCAATTAAAAAGCAAAATTATGTGAAGTAGTATATACAAATTCTTAATAATGTTTGGTGGTGATGAATAATAACTCCATATATTTATAAGGAAAAAAGTAGCCGGCCTAAGAAAGAAACGAGAAAGAGAGAAAAAGAGTGAGCGAGTTGGTTGGAATTCTGGGACTGCTGCTTCTTGGTGTGTGTCGTTGGATTTCCAATCTTGAAAATTGGTTACGGGACTCATTTCATTGTTGGTTTTTTTATGGCGGTAGCTGTGTTTGACAGGGTGGCTTCATTGAGGTGGATCTAATGTCATTTAGAGGATGGTTTTATAGACGTTTTGGAAGTGTTTTGTGATGCTTTTCTCGTCTAGTGGTTATACTCTTTTAGGGTTTTGTTCCGAACAGTGGTGGGTTACTTGTGGAGGTGCTGATTCTGGCTCTGGATGCTGATGGTGGTAGTGCGTCTGTTTTGCATTCTGTTGTTTGAAGGCATCTCATCAACTTCGCCACTCGTCCCCTAAAGCGTTCCTCCTTCTCTGATGATCCTTTTGTCAACTACACTTTCATTGAAGGTACCAATGGAGGGAGGGGGTGTAACGCCCTTTTACAAACATCATAGGACTTGTTACATTAACCATTAACCTGACAAATTAATTAATGAAAAATATAAATTTAACACGTAATCACTAGTGATATCCCATGAATTTCTATCGTTTTTTAAATTCTTTATGGATGCCAAACATGTAAATAGTCAACTTATTATATAAGGTAATCCAATGATATACAAAGCATAACTAGTCTAACAAAGTAAAAAAAAAATATTTTGAAACATCTCATTATAAGAGTTCACAGTGTGGAATTAAATAAACTCTAAATATAATCTTTTAGGCATAACTCTGTGATGATTTATAAGTAAAAAGATCATCTCTTAATGGTACGAGGCCTTTTGGGGTGAGCCTAATAGCAAAACCATGTGGGTACGAGACCCAAAGCGGACAAATCTTACCAAAGGGAGGCATGGGTCGTTACAGATGGTATCGGAACCTATACTCAACCGAAAGTGTGGCCAACGAGAACGTTGGGCCCCAAAAAAGAGATTGTGACAGTCATCATTCCCTACTAGGAAAAGATAAGCTGTGCAATCACATATCACTTGGGAATAGATATATGTGATGATTCATAAGTAAAGAGACCACCTTTTAATGGTATGAGACCTTTTGGAACGAGTCCAAAAGCAAAATCGTGTGGGCATGAGATTCAAAGTAGATAATATCATGGCAAAGGGAGGCATATGATCTTCACTTTCGAAATATACGCCTTTTTTCCCTGTTTTGATGTTTTAGAAATCCTCTTGACCGCCATCCTGATAGACATCTACAAAAACTCCCTCTCCAAGCTTCCCTTCCTCGGCAAAGTTGTTTGTTGCAAGCCGTAGTTCATGGTAGGCAAACATCTTCGGACCGGTTCGTTTTTCGAATTCATCATCAATCGAGACGTCATATTGCTCCTCTTCCATAATTTAATCGCCAGCCCTTTTCCTCCAAAAAATGTACCATAACGTTCCTAGCCCACAAATTAGGACACCAAAACCCGCAGCTAAACCAATTCCCAACCCTGCTTTTCCATTTCCTTTGCCATTTTTGGCGGTTTCCCGAGCTTGATGTTGGAGTTGGAGCTCCCAAGCTTGGTTTGATAAGCTCCAAGCTCGAGTTAAATGACCAAGAAAGAATGTTACGTACTTCAAACGATGCACCAGTAGACGCAGAAAAACCAATTCTAACTTTCTCAGGCAAAACTTGCCTCAAATCTACTTTATACTAAAGAGTAGAATTACCCGAAACAATGGGATTTTGAGCATAAGTCAAGAAGACACTTGGATTTTGAGAAGTGGAATCATAACTCACCCACGCATTTGCCGTTCTATTATCTTTCATGCTACCATCAGTCCATGACATACTCGTCTTGGACACAATGGAATTGACATCGATTCCGACATGATCATTAGCGACTGGGTCCCAACTGTTTTGAAAAGTATCAAACTCAACCACAACAATAGGATTGCTGTTGCCCATGCACGGATTTTGGGGGGAGGGGGGGGGGAGCTTTTTTTAATTTCAAACAAGCCCCTATATTTCTCTTGATAATTTTTAATGTGCCCCCGGTGAAGAGTGTTTTTAAAAAAATATACCCACACTTATGTTTGTATTATATTTTATGTTTTAATACCATAACTAAACTTATATTATCCTTAATGTCTTAGTACCATAACCACATAGGATTCTTATTAATTTTCCCAATTTTTTTTATCTACATTCTTTCTTTTTTTTTACTTTTTTTTTTAAGATATTGACTTCATAATTATCAGCATCCAGAATATTGATGTGTACAATTTTTTATTTATTGGGAAGAGTATTCATCTTAAAAGGGAAAAAAATATTGGTATGAAAAAAATAAAAGTGAAACTGAATTTTAGTAATGAAATAATGTATAACACATTCTAGACTAAAAACTCTAATTTTTCATCATAATTCTAAATTTGAGATAAATTTCAAGAACAAATTTTGGAATGCTTCCAAAAAAATAAGAGTTGTACTTGAAAATTATAAAATATTGATCAAAAGTATATAAAAATTGTTAAACTCTTTAACCTATAAAGTCATTGTTTTTTGAGCATAAAAAATTGTTACACATAAGAGGAAAACATGTAAGTCATTTTTTTGAATATAAAAATTATATCCTCTTATGTGCCCCCACTGAGAAAAATTTATGGATTTGTCACTGCTGGTGCCCGAGTCATTGGCAAATTCAGAACTGAACAGCCCGAGGTATCCGCCCCATGAATTGTTTGGGATTGTTGAATTGAAAGGCGCAATGAAGATGGTGATTCCGTCTGCCGGGGTGACTTTATCTTCGATTTTAAAGGTGAAATGGGTGATGAAATCTGTGAGGCTTCTTGTGGGATCCCATAGCTGCACTTTCTTGTCATAGGAGGCTCTGCCGGAACTGCTGCCGAGAGCATCATTGGCTTTGTTTATGGTGAGCTCAAGAGCTCCGCGGGAACTAGCAAAGGCTTCCTAACCATCAGACCAGAACTTTCGGTAGCCAAAGCGCTTATGTGTTAACTAATTAATGTGAAGTGTACATAGAACCTGTGTTAATGGCTGGTTTTTCTTGGAAACTTCCCCCCTACTCTAGATTATATGTTTGGTTTTCATTGCCATTTTATCTAAACTTGGGGTTGGGATTCGAACTCTGCACTTATAGGTGGAGTCATGAGTGATATTATCATTAGATTAAACATGTAACCACTTTGCTAATTGATTCTTAGTTTTCGTTTCATGATTTTTTTTTTATTGGACTTTGTGTATTTTATTTTATTTTGTTATATTAATTACATTTGAGGAGGTGATTTGATGTGGGATGGCATAATTAGTAGCTTTTCACCAAATTAGACGTGCTACTTTGCTGAATAATATTGTTTCCTCTCATCAATTTAAAAACAAAATTATGTGAAGTGTACCCAAGTTGTCAATAATGTTTCTCTTTTCAAACATTAAGAAAATGTTACTACATTCCTTTTTCTAGAAGGAAATTATCAAAGAAATCGCGGATGCGTGATAGATTTTTAATCAAATAAAGAAAAAATTCAGAAAAGAAAAGGAAATAGCCCGGGTTGGAGTACTGATTTTGAGACTTTTAAATGAAGATTAATTATATCTTAAAAAGTCAATCTATTTCATAGAATAACTCAATATCCTTTGATGTTTTCTATTGTTGTGATGTGAGACTGGGGTGTAAAGTTATCAATCTTGTATTGGATGAAGCTAGATGTTCATTTGAGTTTTTTTACTCTTAAACCATGAGGGTAAGAAAATAGAAAAAAAAAAAAAAAATCTCTAGTTACATGGCAAACTACTAAAGGGGTTAAAATGGATCTACAAATAAAAACTGAAAATCTATACATATAAGCACATAAAAAACTGCCTCTACAACCTATTCATGAGTCATAACTAAAAAAGTGGGAAGAATATAAAATTTGTGAATGGCTTTTTTTTTTCAAAAATCATTGATGAAGAATATGTACAATATATAATGATGTCTAACAATTCCATGAAAGGAAATAATTACAAAAGGAAAACTAGCTAAGGCACAATATTTACTTATTGATTACAATCCCATATTTCACTTTTTTAATTATAGTTGACTTTCTCTATTATGCCCCTTCAAGATAAAGTTCCCAGAGAGAACGCCAATCTTGACACGTAGATCTTGTAAACGTTGACGTGATAATGGCTTTGTCAAGGCATCGGCAAGTTGATCTTTAGAGTTGACATGAGAGACTCATAGCTGACCATTTTGAACCTCATCACGAACAAAATGAAAGTCAATTGCTATGTGTTTCATGCGAGAGTGAAAAACAAGATTGGCACATATATAAGTTGTGCATTGTCACAATAGATGGTTGATGTAGCCATAGGAATGACACCTAACTCATGTAGAAGAGATTGAATCCATGTTAGTTCAGCCACCGTAGAAGCAACTACACGATATTCAGCCTCAGTGGAAGATCGGGCAATAGACTGTTGCTTTTTGGAGCTCCATGAAATTGCATTGGATCCAAGGAAAACAACATAAGCACTGGTAGAGGTGCGATCATCAACATTACCAACCCAATCTGCATTAGAAAATGCATGAAGTGATAAAGGCGAATTCTTTTGAAGATGGAGGCCGTGAGCTATAGTTCTCCAAAGATACTGCAATAATCTTTTGACAGCAGTCTAGTGACCGGTTGTTGGATGATGCATAAACTGAGATAATTTATCGACAGTGAACGAGATATCAAGCCATGTAAGTGTCAAATTTTGCAAGGCACCAACTATTGACTTGTAGTCACTCGCATCAGTAAAAGAAGTCCCATCAAGTAACACAAGCACATTGCTTGGAGACATAGGTGTGGACATATCATTGGCATTTTGCATTCAATCCCGATATCCAATCCAATCCAATTGGATGAGTCAATTTATCATCCAAGTCCAATCTAATAGTGTCTCCATGTCCAAATTTTTTTGAATGAATTTAATCGGTTCAGTCTGGATCTTGCACCCATCCCACCTGAAGTGCAAATCCATAAGGAAGAAATTATATTCAAAATTAGTCCCTAAAGATGCTTTTAGAATCAAACTTCAAAGATGCGTCAAAAAGGAGCGTTAAAGCTTGAACATTAAGGTTCATGGCTCTTTCAATCATTCTTCAGTCAATGGTCATGTAGAATAATTGTTAATTTCTCTCCATGTTTGATCACGTAATTTCTCTGTCTTTACTTGTAGTTCTCTGTGTTTACCGATATATTTTCCTACATTATCAAAAAGATAGTGTTTTCTTGGAACTTTCGTGGTGCTTGGTACTGTTTTTGGTTGTTCGTAAAATGATTTTGGCACGTCGTTTGAAATACAAAAATGAAATCGCTTTCTAAACCTCGTTTAGTTAGTAAATGCATTAATGCTTTGAAAACGGAAAAGAAAATAATTAAAAAAACGTTGATTTATATTATTAAAAAAAAAAAAAAAAAAAAAAAAAAGCCCCTTGTGGGCAGTTACATGCTAAATTGAGATATGAGTGAATCAAATTCATTACTGTGGATGGAATTAGATCCTAAAACCCTGCAGGATTGAGAGATCCTAGAATCTTCCTCTCCTGAAGGAAAAATATTATCAAAATTTGGGATAAAGAAAGAAGAAAAGAAGAAGGGAAAAAGAAGAAGAAAAGAAGAGTGGAGAGTTTGGCCGGCAAAAATGATATAAATTCCGCTTTCAAACAAAAACAAATGTTAAAAAAATAAAATAAAAAAAGCAACGATAACTACCTCTTTTTAACGGCAATCTTACCGTGACTCTTCGAAACATGCATGAGTTCTATATGTTAAAGTAAAAAAGTAATGTTAATAGAGAGCACAAACCTTGGTAGGATGAAAGAAGATGGATTTTGAAGAGAGATTTTAGATTCGAAACTTAAAAATATTTTAATCTCTTTTTAATAAATGAGAGTCATAAATATCATATCAGAGATAATTCTCATCCATACCCTCATTAAATTCCAACTTTATCACTTGCTATCCTCATTTTAGCCCATGAACTTTGAATGTGTCCCATTTAAATCCTTTTACTAAAGTTTTGGTTAAAGACACCAAAAAAAAAAAAAAAAAAAAGGAAAAATGGTCTTACTAAACCCATTTTGTTCAAAACAAACGAAAAATAATAAACGAATAGACTTCACTATCTGTCATTTTTTAACTAAAATTTTAATGAAAAGGGTAAAGTGGGATTAATTCAAAGTTCATATAGAAAAATGAGACTTTTTAAATTTTAGGAGACAAAGTAAAAAATAACATTAAAGTTTAGGAGAATAGACAACAATAAACAAAATAAATAAATTAAAAGGAGTAAATATTCCTTCCATATAAAATTATGTGTCATTTTTGTTAATTTGAACGGGTCGAAAAGTGACTGTTTTATGTTTTTTACAACAATTTCTAAACAACTTACTAAACCTATTTTGTTAGGAATTTTGTTCAAAATAAATGAAAATACTAAGTGAATAGACTTCACTGTCTGTCTATTTTTAACTAAAATTTTAATTAAAAGGGTGAAGTGGGATTAATTCAAAGTTCATATAGAAAAATGAGACTTTTTAAATTTTAGGAGACAAAATGAAAAATAACATTAAAGTTTAGGAGCATAGACAAGAATGAACAAAATAAATAAAATAAAAAGGAGTAGATATTCCTTCCATATAAAATTATTTGTCATTTTTGTTAATTTGAACGGGTCGAAGAGTGACCGTTTTATTTATTTATTTTTTTTTTTTTTTTTCAACAATTTCTAAACAACTTCCAATGGGACAAGGTCGTGTGACACGTATATAACGTACTCCACCGTGAAGTTTTCTTCAACAGCATTAAAAAAAAACAAAAAAAAAAAAACAAAACAAAACAAAAACAAAAACAAAAAACAAAAAACAAAAAACAAAACAAAAGAAACAAAAACTTAAGGGAGCTATGAAAAAGAAAAAAAAAATACAAAAGGGATCCACAAGACTAATGATAATCATCTCCAATGTTCTTGTTAGTTTGTATTCAAAACTCTTTCCTTTCATTCCACTTTCATTTCTCACTCCACGACAAAATATAAAGAACCTCCACGAAATCCCAATCTTATTTTACTCCAAAAATGCAGAGAGAAGGTCCAAGAAGCATGTGAAGAGAAATTAAAGGAATTGAAGTACAAGGTCATAAAGCACAAAATGTCAGATTATTTTAAACGGTTTCGTGAATGCTATCATTCGGAGCTTGAAATTTTCATCAAGTGGGATAATCACTAGTACAAAAAAAAGGATACAAAAATGGTTTTTAATCGTCATGAAAAGATACCACGACAGTTAAAAAATCACCGTAGAATCTGTTGGTGTAATGAACTTTCCACGATGGTTACAAACCGTCATGGAATAAAAGAAAAATCTCAGCATCATTTAAAAAAAAAAATCTCTTCACACACAACAAAATCATTTCCAAACGATATTAAATTTGTTTTCTAACATGACTTTTACGCGATGGATTAATTCATTGTTTACTTAATGATATTAAAATTTGGACGTTAATAAAACGTTACAATATTGTATTTTTATTGAAATTTAACTTAGATATCCCTTCCAACATCATTTTAAATGTAAATGATAGTAACAACAATCAATAAATACACCGAGACATTCAATTACATACCATCATTCCCAATTATCTCTCCCATTTCCATAAATTTCATAGTGCACCTTAGTATCTCTCTCACTCTTGTCAATTCATCGATTAGCTTGTGTTACATGTGTGTCACAATCCTAGTTACCCGATTGAGAATTCTGCCATGCCAAGAGACGGTACATCGACGTTCATTCTATGTCGGCCGAGAAAGCCACCTACTTATGCCGACTCATAAGCTACTAGTCGGAAAGCCTTACCAACAACGGCTACATTACTTTAATAGCTAATAATTTAAACCAATTTA